>JANTPZ010122214.1:0-14461 GCA_025593235.1 Vachellia pachyceras | reverse complement strand
GCAGCTATTGCGGACTATTTTCGTGTCTACAAGGTGGTATTCTTTAGAAATACAATGCGTTTGTTTTGAGAATACCTATTTGAATGAGTCCTTTCTATCTTTTATTCTGTCCAGGGAAATGAGAATAGTCATAAGAAGGTTTCACTAACGGGTCATGCTCTTCATCCTTTCCTGGTGTAAGTTTTTATATGGATGATTGCCTTTCTAGACTACATATTTCATGTTCCTATTTAAGCTAAGGTGAATTTCGTTTTTGCAGGAGAGCATACACTGAAGTTCTTAAAGATTTTTTTGAGAAAGGACTATTAATAAGTCAAACTTTACTATCTACCGAGGAGAGATATGAGATGATCCTAGAGTTGATTCCTGATGCGGGTACATATTTTTACTGTTCCTGCCATGCCTTCAAACGGATCTTGTTTTGACATTTCCCGCTATGATTCGTGCATATAATTTGTGAGTGCTGTCTGCAGCTATTGCTTCAGAACTTAGGGGTAGATGGCAAGATAATAGGCGGTCTTCAAGTGCAAAAGAAGACATTAATATTGTTCGATGGGAGCAGCTCAAACATTTGCTGTCAAAGAATAAGGTTAGTAGTCAAATGCTTGTAAAGAAACACCAATTTTCAAGGTGAAAATGGCTTCTGCTCTATGCATTATGAGGGGTGTTTGGCAAAGCGGTCAAACACCCCAAAAGCACGTTCAACAGTGTTTTTCCGCAAAACGAGACAATCCCCTCCACATATTTGTCTCGGCTTATGTGAATAAGTCCATAAGTACTTCTCCACCGCTTTACCAAATGGACCCATGGTGTACTTTGTAAAAAAATAGTGGCCTCTTCTTTAGGGAAGATTGTACGAGAAATTTCTGCTGAAACATATGTTAACAACCTCATGTTTCTGCCTCTTTCATAAGATGTTTATAATTTGTACGTTTCATTCTAGGAAACCATACAGAACATGCTGAAGAAAGAACTTCATGATACTCCATTCATCATTAATGTCTACCTATTCCTTTCTGCAGGCGCCAGGACTGCGAAGGTGTGTTGAAGAGATTGTGTTCTCTTTTACTTACCCTAGGCTGGATATGGAGGTTTGTCTTTAGCTGAACCCTTTTTCCTGCATCGACTGGCCTATTTGAACTGTTTCTGATTGTACCTCCACATTCATTTCTTCTCCCTGCAGTCTCTCTATTGATAGAAAGCCAACTGTTCATTTGACTGATTAAAGTTTGAAGTCTAAATTTTTGAAGTATCTAATTTGGCCAATATATGTTTCAGGTTTCGAAGCACATGAATCACTTGCTAAAAGCTCCATTCTGTGTACACCCAAAAACAGGTTGATAACTAAATTTCACCTGTTAATCTGAAGTTGTTATTATACTTTATTAGTTACTTGTTAGTTTATATTGTAAAGGCAACATTTTCCCCCATTGTTCCAGGCCGCATTTGTGTCCCTATTGATCCAAATCACTGTGAGCAGTTTGATCCTACCACAGTACCTACTCTTTCACAGGTAAACTTATTCTAGAACGGGAGAATGATGATTTTCTGGTCTATCTTATGACTAATCTTGGGAATAGAAACGAAAGCTTCCCATTTGGTTCTCTATAATTTTAACTTCAAATTGAAAGAAGTTTCATCTTTGCCCCTGGAGCAATACTGCAGCCAGTGAGGTTCTAACTGATTTGTCTATTGGCAAGTTGGCACGAGAAAGCTATTTCCAGTAAAAGAAGGTTTTTACTAGGCACTAGGATTGGCTGCCAGCAATAGCTTAAAATTACTTCTACAATACCATCTCTAACACATTATCCCCAATAGCAGCATCACCTTTTGATAAGTAAAATGGATCTTAAAAGGGTGTTGTACTTGAATCATCTTACAACACCAGGGTCACAGCAATTTGTTATTTAATCAATATCTCTCATGTAAATTGTGATTTTGTGTGATTGCAGCTTTTAGAAGAGCTTAACGAAAGAGGTCCAAGAGATGATTTAGATGGTGGTATGTTTACTTGATAAATGGATTTTCCTTTTTTCTTCTGTGCAAAAATATTACATGGCCTACGAATATTTGACTATCTTAGCAATGCTGGGAAAATGGCTCATGTCAATATCATATTTTCCTTTCGATGTTAAGTGCAAATTTAGCGTCTGGTACAAGTTTTTTTGTTTATTGGTCTTGCTTGATATCAGAATGGACAGGAACTTCACTTGAGGGAGCCGTCAACCTTTTCAGAACTTCATTCTTACAGCCTCTACTAAAAGCTTGCAAGGTATGGGGCATTTTTTTAACATTTCTTTGCAAGTCAAGCTCAAAATTTTTTTAGCTAGACGGTTTTCGTTTATACAATACTTGAATGTGCTGGGATCCTCTGCTGCTCATCTTGCGTAGCATAGAAAATCCCCTCTCATCTTTGAATTTCCCCAAAAAGAGGGAAAAAAAAACTTTTGCAATGCAATACCTAGTAGGTTATGGTATCTTTTTGAATGCTTTGATCAAAATTGCTAGGCATGTTCGTCATACATAGCTATCGATTCTGATAATTGTAATTTTAATCAACATAGATTCCGGAATATGTGCATAGAACAACTGTGCTAATACTGAATATTGCAGGAGGAGATGGAAAGTTCCTACAATGCAAAATTGCAGCAGTCGAAAAACTCCTTTAGCTGGTAACGACCCTTTGTCAAGTAGCTTCGGGAGATGCAAGTGATGGGACAAGACAGCTGTTTGTTGTGGCTCTAAAGTTAGCACAATATGGATGAAATTTGTGTTGACGCTGAATCATTAGAAACTATTCAACCCTATCACCGAAAAAAAAATGAAACTATTCAACCCTCATCTGCATATTTATTCAGCGATTGCAGTGGCAATATATTCCCAGAACCCCTCTTCTCCTGGCAATGAAAGGTTCCCCGTCTGTATAATCTTTTGAAAAACTTCTGAATGGAATAGTTGTATATTTCTGCCAATGCCTAGGAATATGCTTGGATGTCCAACTAACGAACTAGTGTTTGCAATGTTTACAAGTACTCTGGAACTTCCCCTCCACCATTGAACAGGTTTTCTGGTTTGTGCATCCTAGTTCAGTGTGGGGGAGCTTTTCCGCTTACGAAGAGCAAGACATTCCACTGGTTGTTAGGATCATGACACCTGGTCCCACTTTAGTTTAATGAAACAGCGACAGCTTTTTGGTTCTTGAATAAGGGGCTGACAGGAACAGGTTGAATCTATAACTGAGATTAAACCCGTTACTTTCCATTTACAAATATCAATTTTTTGAAGTGTTCATTTTTTCCTAATAAAGGTCGATTGTGCATTTTGAATGATTTGATCTAGAGCATCTTTTTTGTGCTTTAATCTTAACTATCAATGTTTATGTTTTCTTTCAAAATGACCAGCACAAAATTGTAGGACCCCTCTGGAAAATTTGATTTGAATGTTTCGTTAATCTTTGAAATTGATTTGTACTTGTATCATGCCAATTAATTGCCATGTCTATTTATCGTTCTTGCAATGTTTGTTGATTATAACTAAAAATGAACTTGACCAACATATGTTAGACATAAATCCAAGTGCTGTATTGCATTGCATTGCATGTCTTTTTTTTTTTTTCCAGCAGCGCTTTATTGTAGAGTATGTCTTAGGATCCTATCTTTGCGTCCAGTTGATATTAGTAAATACTCCTATTGTAAGTGAACTTATATTTATAACTATTTCCCCAACAAGCTAGACCTTAATTTCCAAACATCACCGTTACTTTTTTTTAGAAAAAAAAGAGATATTTTATTTTGTACAAAATATAAAATAAAAATAATCTTCTAACTGAGGCTTTTTAATTTAAAAATTATTAGTATATGTTAAATATTGAAATTTATACAAGAATGATAGCAATGGGTAATATGGTGTTCATCACTGTGAGATGAACATTGAAATTGGTTCTATTATTATTTACTAGGCAGATGGTGCAAGCATCTACATACAACAATATAATTTCGAGAAACTGAAAGTCATACCACTACTATAAAATGAAAAGTGCTCCTACAAGGCTACAACAGTTGTATTGTATGGCTATTGGATCCTTTTAAAACTCGTAAATATGACCGACAAACTTATAAATATGAATCATAAAGTTGACAACACCGAAAAGACAAGAATGATATGGAGAGAAGTGTGCTTACAGTTGGTGGGACTTGGAATAATATTTGTGAAAAATTATTATTAATTGACTTCATTTATATATGCTTGCTTCCTGACTTAAAAAGTGATTAAGTTAAAAAATATACAAATCTAGACCGCTTAGCCAGGGGGAAGAATCAAACTACTTGATTGATCACGTTGTTCTTTTACGAAGGTGAATATTAACATGGATGTGATATATGATACATGACGTGGTTTCAATACTAGGACACTGGAAAAAAATATACAAAGATTAAGAATAATTGAAAGATGGTCTAAAATAAATGCTTGTACTGATCACAATAAACCTCTACTAAATCGAAATTCTGGTATTCATAATGCTGGAAACAGCTCTCTCCATTTCAGTTTCTGAGACAAGTTTTCTCCCGCGCCGCCACGATTGCCTTGGCTGCTTGTGCCAATAATTGAACCAAGTGCCACAGCCAAAGCCGACTGAAACTTTGGGTCCGCCGCGATGGCCTTGGTCGCTGCGGCGATACTATCCGGTAGAGCAACAGGTTGGGGAGGAGGCGGAGGATGGTGATGATGAGTTTGGTTATCGATAACGCTGTTCTTTTGTGCATAAGGTAGCCTGTAAATATTATCCATTGTCGTCGACGACCTTGCAAGGTTCATGGAGCTGAAAACGTTCCTGTTACTATTACTGTTATGGCTGAGAAAATTATTATTGTTTGAGGAACTGAAGTTGAGACTTGCGGAAGAAGGGAATGATAAGGATGAAGATGATGATCTTGGAGCTAGGTATGATGATGAGGTCATGAATCTGGAGGCTGCTGAGTTAGTGGTGAGGTCAAGAGTGATTGTTGGGTGAGAAGGCAATGATGAAGAAGGACTGGAGAGATATAATGGCTTTGATGATGTGCTAGAACCATCTGATGAGAAGGAGAAATTCAGGCCATAGAGATCAGCCGAAGCACCGGTGGCTGTGGCGGCCGCGGAGGAGGAAGGTGATGATGAACCAGACAAGAGCATGGAGGCTGCTGCGGAAGTAGTGGAAGCCATGGCGGTGGCTGAGAGAGGAAGAGGGTGGTTGTGGATTCCCTCATAAGTTGCAACTAAAACTGACATATCCTCTGCACATCTTTGCACCTGAAATTACATGATCATCAAGTTTCTGTTAATAATAACATCCCCCCTAAACCTTCTCAATCAAAAAGATAAATAAGTTTTAAGTGTGCATATGTGTGTTTAGTGTAAGTGTGTGTGTGTGTGTGTGTTAAGTGAACAAAAAATGGAGTAAAATATGAATATACGATGAGATGCTTACTAGCCATCAATGAAAATATTACAATAAGAAATCAATTCTTTATTGGGTGAAATCATAAACCCTAAACTCTAGGGAATTGATGAGGGTAAGGACCTTTGTTAACCTCTCTTTTGAGTGACGATTCAGCTATCGTTCACGTACTTAACCTATGAATTAAAACTATTTATATAGATTAGGGTCCCTAACTAACTAATTCACACAAGATTTAAATAATTAGTCATAATATATTAACCAACTAATCTCATCTTAATATATATATATATGTATCTCCAACAATCACACACCTGTTTTTTAACTGGGCATGAGGGTGCAATTGTGCAACGATAATATGCTCTAGGACAAGGATTTCCCTTTGAGATTTTCTGTCCGTATTTTCTCCATTGGCACCCATCGTTCATCTGTTTCAACAAACTCGAATTCATCAAACCAACTCAAAAGAGAATGAACTTGAAGGATTTAATGATATGTAAACTTGAAGGAAGGACATAGAGAGAGAGGGTTGGTTAAGTACAGTTGGAGCGTCGCATCTTGCTCTGACACAAACCCTAGCTTTCTTGGCAGGATTATGCTGGAAAACTTCGTCTTCTGCAGAAGGCATATCTCTGCTTGTTTTGAGAGCTTTACTTTCATTGGGCGGCTCTTGAGAACTACTGGTAGGGCTTGGATTAATGTTATTAGCCTGAAGATCATGAGTATTAGTAGTAGTTGTAGTAGTTATGCTTCCTCCTGACTTTGACGTTTCAAATTTGCAGTCCAACCCAAGAGCCAAATCTTCTACTTCTTCATCACCACCACCACCATTCTTCAGTAATAATGCTTTCAAAGCTTTGCTTTTGATCTTTTCATCGTCGTTTCTTATTGCATTATTATTACTACTACTGCGAATAACTCTTCCAAGGCTCAGACAAACTAGCTCATCATCAGCTTCAGAAGAAGCAGTGGATTTTCCTTTGGTTTCTTTTTGAAATATGTCCTTGAATTGCATTTCAAGTGTTCTGTAATCCTTCAGAACTCGATCCAAACACTGCTTCAGCCTTTGGTTTTCTTCTCTCACCTCTCCCATTTCCGTTGTTGCACCTTCTAGCTCCTCCACCTATTATCAATTATGAATATAATTACTTTATAAAAAAGTTTAACATATATAGTCATTTTTTACATGAACAATTAATATTTGAATTTTTCAAAACTCACCTCTTCCTTTTTAGTTGAGGATACCATTGATAGTCCAGAAACATCCACCGGTGGTGGCACCTGAAATTAAAGAGCGCTAAGTAATTAACATGCGATTACAAAACAAATCAAGTCATTGACAAAATATACAATGGATGAATTATATATCTATTTATCTTCCCTGTATATATAAAACAAAAAATAAGTACTAATTAAATGACTTATTCGCTGTTTTGACCCAGCATATGCATGGCCAACTCTATTTATATTATCGGATAATACACACACAGTTCTCTTGTATCTTATTCTTCAATCAAAACATGACAGTGTGTGTGTGTGTGTGTGTCTCAGATAATAGCAGATATAACGAACATGTATAATGTAATTGATGAATGATACAACTGTCACAGAAACCATATAACTGATGTTTTAGGCGAAAAATCATATATTTGTAACAACCATATATATATATGTGTGTGCGTGTGCGTGTATACATGCACATATTCTGAATAGACTTCATATTATTTGTTTTAATATTTGATTTGGCTTGAAAATCAAACATTGAACTGACAAGTAATGGTTATGAACTATATTTACCTCTGTTATCTTTATGCATGAGCATGACAAACGAGACATTATCACAAGATGGATCATAAAACCTTGAGAAAAAGTCATTTATGAATATTATGTCTTAATTTGTGCTAAAGGTAACAATTACATCGAAAAGATTGAGATCAGAAGAAAAAGCTTTACGATTTAAATCAGAAAAAAAACTACCGTAATAATTACTGATTAAACTTTGGCGTGCCAAATTCAAATCCAAAAACATCATATATAATGATTATTTTTAACTTAAAACATGAATGAAAAGATAGTTTTCTGTCTCATAAGAACTGATTTTGGCGGTTGAAAGATGAAATACACACACCCACACACACACACACACACACTTATATATAGCAGAAAATATCTTCACCTCAATATCAATCTCTTGTCTTCGATGATCTTCATCACCAGCTCCACCAGATTCGCACATCTTCTCTGCTTTGACTCTATTTTCATGATCAGATTTTCCTAAAGCAAACTCCATAGCTTTGAGAACTGAGAGCTCTTTTTTCCTTATGTTTTCTCTTTTTCTTTCCTTTATAGGCCTTCAGAAAGCTTGATATATATAGAGAGACTTGCATGAGGCATTTGACTTTGAAAATAAAAAATAAAGATGAATAAAAAAATGTCAGACACAACTCAGATGCCAGAGCCATATCCAACTGCACTCGAGGAAAAAGTAAACAAATATTTTATTGTCAACAAGAGTATTAAAAAAAAACAAGTAGAAGAATTCAACTTCAACGTATGCCAGAGAAAAGATCGAGAGAGAAGTTTCGTACGGTAAAAAGGTCACAAGCATCGCCGAGTCAAACCTTGTTGCCACCTCCGGTGACCGGAAATCCCTTGCTCCTTTCGCATTTCTTCCTCTATTCTTGATGAAGTCAAGTAACATTTAACCTTGTGGGGTTGCCCTATTAACTACATACGTATACATACCTCTTCTTTTGTTACAATTTCCATGGAATATCGAACCATTACATCTAGATAATAGATAAGATTGACGAAATAATTGATGAAAGGGTTCTCTCTCTATTTACATATGGAATTTTATTTGTTTGGGAAAATGAAAATACAATAATTTTGCTATATATATAAATCCTTTATTGAGAGGGTGTCATATCATAAGTGAGGTATGATTTATAAGTTTAAAGGGCATCTCCTCCCAGTAGACTAATATTTTAGGGTTGAGTCTTTATTTTAAAATTCTGATGCATATTTTCATTGAGAGCAACAAAGGATTCTACCCAGTCGAGTAAAGTGTCGTGGTGTGAAGTTTGGTTTATAACTTCAACTATCCTTTTTCCCAGTAGACTAGTATTTTGAGATTGAGCCTTTTTCTTTAAACTTATGATTATAACAAAGATGCATCTGTTGATTTAATTTCATTGAAAACTTTAATGTTTGCAGAGATAACTATCCACAAGGGGTTATAACCGGTAAAAGGTTGAGCAAATTAATTAAAGCACTATGGTGAACCCTCGACTCCCTCACTGGAAAAGGCCGTATATCATACCACTAGATTATAAAATTATTTGATGAAATTTCAATATTTCTGTATAAATCCTTGATTAGTTTTTTTCCCCGTTTGGTTGATGCGAGGCAAATGGTTTTTAAATATACGTTGAGTGTTTTATGATTTTCTTGCTTGGCTTGATTCTGTCAAAAGTCATCATAAATGTGTCTGCGACCAATCAGCAAGGAAAAAGTCATGCAAGTACACATATCGTCAGCAATAATTATATATATATTAGCGTTCCCATTGAAGAATGTAATAACGTTATGTTTTGAATCATTTGTGTCCACATTTCAAAGTGAAATAGAAAACGACCACATGGTTTAATTTGCTTATAATAATCAGAAGTAATAAGATTCTGACTAGCAAGCTGTGTTCAATTCAAATAATATCCACTTGCATGCAAGTATGACCCCCTAATTCCATACTAATCAATTTATTATTGGTTGATAAACAGACGATAATTCAGATATATCTATTAGCTTCCCCACCATAATTTAATGCATTACCAGAAAAATGTCATTTAATGACGGAAAAATCTATCACTAAATGATCATTTTTCATCAAAAAATTTCTAAATCCGTCACTAAATAACATTTTTCTGATAGTGATAGTGGGAAATCACATACTAGAATTTATTAGGATAATTAACAACAATAAATAAATTCAGAACCTCTTTAATTTAACAATCATATTAGTTTATTTTATGCATTTAGAAAGAAAACGAATGAACATAAATAATAGTAAAATAAAACACGCGCATACGTACGTACTGCTACATGACGCATTATCGTTGAAGTTTGATTTTTTTAAATATATTCAATTTGATAATTTCATAATCGTTGAAGTTTTATTATTGTAAGGAACGGTTGTTAATTTTCGGTTAGCTGACTTTTAATTTTTTAAAAGAATAAATTATCATAAGTCACAACAGCCTCCCTACGGCGGGTCAAACCTCTGACATTTTCTTAATTTTATGGTAATTAACAAACCTCTTCTGCGTATGTCTCTTGAGTTACAACTTTTAATATAAAGACATTTGAATGGGAATTAGTATGAATTCATTAATAGGAGGATTAATGTGATATTATATAAGCAATTTAATCACAAAAAAAATCTTTACTTGAGTAAACAATATAACCTGTTGTTATTTTAGATATTAAATCATATTATTAATTACATGTTGCATACTTATTGTAAAACTTTGTAGTAGTTAGATTGCATGTATTTAATTAAATGCATATTACATCCTCTAATTCTAAATATAAAACCTAGTGGATGAGTTTTGTTTGATCATAGATCTAAGGCTTCAATCTATTTTTATCTCCCAAGTTTATAATCATTTTCTCAATTTTCCCCATATAAAAGAGATTTTTTTATCAAAGGAATATTTTTTGATGAAAATGATCAAAGATATATACTTTATGAAAATCACAGACACATGCTTCTCTCTCTTTTTTTTACAGATAACTAGTTTAATTAATTTTTTAATATTTACAAAATTAGTTATCATATCCTACATTCAAAGGAAGAGGGTGCGTGGTATTAATTGTTCATGTGACTTTTTCTGAAAAAATGTTGGGTTGAAAAAATTATGATGAATTATTATTTTATCATGGATGTTCAAATATGTGTGTTGTTTTTATTTTAGAAATGTATAGCCTGTTTGATTCACGAAAATCATAAGAATGTGATAGAATTTAATGGGTGTGAATATAATGAAATGAAATGAAGTGATGATTATATATCATTAATTATTTGATACGTTATCAAGTAATCATTAAATGAAATTCATATTTTATCTATAAAAAATAAAAAAAATGTGATACAAACTTTTTAATTCTATTGATATTGAAAATGAAGGATATAAATGTCTAACTATTGATTTACAAAAAAAAAATACAAGTACCCATATGTTAATTCATACAAGTTGTAATATGGATTACATAGTCTAGGCTACGTAATAAGGATTAGCTGATAAAGTTGATGTTATTCGTTGTAATTTGGATTATAGGTATGTTTGTCAAAGCTTCCATACTCTCCAAAAGCACGTTTAATAATGTTTTTCCGCAAATCAAAATAATCTCCTTCACATATTTACCTCAACTTGCGTAAAAGCACTTTTCTACCGCTTTCCCAAACGAGCACTATATTCAATTACATTACTATACCAACCAAACAATATAATTAACCGAATGGATCATCATTAATTGTATGCTATCATTTTTCATATAATTGAACCAAATGAGTCACTATATTCATCAACTTGAGTTGGCACTAATAATTAAGAAACTAGAGGGGGAAGAGAAAGCTCCTATCTTTTAATTAAGTTGGTGGCATGTGGTCAAATTCCCCTGCACTTTTTGTTTTTTGTTCTGCCTAGATGGCTATCCTTCAAACTTTAACTTTTGTGTTACGTTTATTAGTATTTTTTTATGGCAGGTAGTGTCCTTTTTTATGCATATAATTTTTTAGTACAATTTTTCTCCTTAAGAAAAAAGGTTTGCAGAATAATCTCAAGCTTGATATTACGTTCAAAATAAAGAAACCACCCACCATATAATGTGCTAGTAATTATCTTTTGCCCACATGTAATATGTAGTAATTCAATCAAGCATCGATCCTTTCATTTGAATTCATCATGCAAGAAAAATATAGTATTAAATTAACGATTAACTGACAAAGGGATTGGACTAGTACTCTCACTTAAAGGGATATGATTCATCTTGGGGAGTGCCACTTTATTGTGGCTTCAGTCGCAACACTTGGGGAGGTATTACCACAGCTTAATGAAGCTAGGTTAACCTACTTGTTTGGCCAGACTAAAGGGCTTGATTGGCTTGCTCCAGTGCCAGCAAGGACATGCCCCAATGGATCATGAGTTGGTACCATGTCTTTGAATCGTGGATGAGCCCAACCCCTTTTCTAAAATTATTGTATAAAAAAACGATTAACTATAACATATATTCAATTTTTGCTCAAAAAGACATAGTTGCATTAATCTTTTTTGGAGCGATCAAAAGGTCAATGCTTCGGAGCTAATTCTATTTATACGTTTTCGTCCAACTTGACATATCTATTGTCTATGTTCTTTTAAATTTCCTCTCAAAATAAGTTGCATTAAGAGGGAAATTTTGACTATATATAAATGTATGTATATGCAATATAATACATGTCAAGGAATGTGGTGTAGGGATAATAAAACTTAAAAGTCAACAAATTTCGTTGTCTCCATCAAGTTTCAACTTTCAAGAATATATATTTTTATCTTGTATGAAGCAACACCAACCCCCCCGGCCAACGCACATTACTCAAACAATAAATTATATATAAAAGAATATCTCTTTAAGTGGTGTCATTAAAAATTTGTAGTAGTATGTTTATGTGTCACACTTGGAGAATTGATAGTTTTATAATCAGTTGAGTTGATAGGCTTTCACAATTCCGCAGTAAATAATTTAACATATGAATATGAAATAAGATAACGTTTGGATATGTAATACTATCGAGTGCAACATCACATTATATATGAGGATACATCACTTCTCAATGGCTAAATTCATAGTCCAATAGCTAAACCTAAATAGCTAAAAGTTAGGCAATTAATTTACGAAAATTGAGAGTAAACTTAAGTTATTTATCTAGAAAAAACATACATAGATTTTCTCAAAAAATATCTCATTTAATAACTTTCATCAAAAATCATCCATAGTTTTCATTGAGAATCATCTAGCAGATAAAAACTTTGTTGATTATGTGTAATTCATAGAGATAGTTGGAGAGAAAAATTATAAATATATAAGATAAATAAAAGTAAATATAATTGAGATATTATATTTAAATTTAAAATAAATATTATCTCTAGTTCTTAATACAAGAGTCAGCTAACTTTTTTTGAACATATTAATAAAGCTAATTAACTCAGGGTTCGTTTGGATCAAAGAATTAATGGGAATGAAATAGAATATTGAAAAGAAAGAGAAAGAATTTTTTTTGACATGATACATTTGATATGCAAGCGATGAAAAATGATTTGTTCCCAGGTTGAGACTTGAAGTGTTCCCAAGTTGAGACCTAAACATCCCAAGTCGCGAATTGAAATCTCCAAATTGTAACTTTAAATGTTCATGTCTAGGTCGCAACTTGAATTATTCCAAGTCACGATTTGAAATGTTTATGTCATGATTTGGGTTTTCCATCATAAATGGATCCATTTTGAGTGAGAAGATCACTTCCCATGGAAAATGTATTGCCACCAATAAGTGATTTCCTGGGCAAATGACGAACCAAATGTGGAAGAGTGATGGAATGGTGATTTTCCATTTCCATCCTTTGATTTTCACTAAACCAAATGGCATCTTATATATTTATCATTTTACTCCAAATTAATTTATCTAATTTATAGACAGATATATAATATAATGATATACATAAGTATTAATTTCAGAGTATCCTAAGTAATTAAGTAATATTTAACTTCAATCTTTTTAAAAAAATTCATCTTACTCTTATATTAATTAATGATCGTATATATATAGATTCAGCCATTTTCATTTTCATATTCGCATTTACAAGTCTTTTAAGAGCTCTAAATTTTTTTACCATTTTAAGTTATTGAATTCTTTTAGCTTGTCATGTCCAAGCAATTAATTTCACTGTGAATTTAAAGCATACCGGGATAATAATTCCCCCCCTTAAGTTTATAGTGTGTAGGTAAGTCAACAAATAGTTTAGTGCCCTCAAATGGATTGTGGCATGAAACTATCTAACTACACAATCTGGACCATGTATAATGAGCATGTAAAATGCGTAATTTTACTAAACAAGCGGGATACATATTAGATCACAGGGCATGCAGCCCCATCTATTGCTCGGTTCTATTAATGTGTAACATTCAGCCATGAAAACTAAAAAGTGATTTAGCTTAAGTAACTTTGTTTCCCCATCCTAGATTATTAGTATGTGTTGCAAGGAAAAGAGGTAGCGAATTCAATATCAATATTATATTCAGTCATTAATGTAATATATATTTAACTGATTTGGGCAGATTCCAAAAGTTAATTAATTAAATTAGTTATTTATTAAAAATATATGTTGATTTTTTCTAAAATAATCTATTACATTATTTGCATTGAAACTACCATTTGATAGAAATTTTATCAATATGGATAATTTAAAGAAAAAATGCATAAGTTTATGCAATAAAATATATTAAAATCTTATATCTATAAATATATTTAATTTCCAATCAATCTTAGGTAAAATAAAAAAAGAGACCGCATAGATTATTAGTTTATGTACTCGCAACCCGTTAGGCTTGCAATTAAAGAATGTTTGGTATTGACCATTTATAACTTGTAAAAGATATCATAAATTTTATATTTTGTATCGATCTTGATGATTTTGCATATATAATTATATACATATACATATGTGTATATATATGTGGATGGATCATACCATTCTCTTTAATAAGCTTTTGGATGATTATTATACTATTAACTTACAGATCCTAATCTATCCTTTTGGATGAACAATTATATGATTATTATACCATTAACTTACAGATCCTAAGCTTCATTATGTCATTATATTTATATGTGTGCATATAAGTTACTTGTAAACATTTATTTGTAACTATATATATATTATTTGACAACGAATAGTCAAAACATATCATATAGCTGTGTATATCCACCAGA
>JANTPZ010122213.1:0-18709 GCA_025593235.1 Vachellia pachyceras | reverse complement strand
TTCACCTTCACCAACAATGACGGTGACCTCCATTTTTCGACTTCGATCTCCGACATTGGCTTCGACTTTGACGGCAACCCACGAGGCTGCAACTTGACAGCGACCAACAATGATTTTTGCCTCCTTCGATTTCGACGGTGATGAGGTTATGTAGATGGGCAAAAGATTTTTTTTAAAAAAAAAAAGATTTTTTTAGTTTAAAAGGACTTTTAAGTCTTTTCATAAAAAAAATCATGTCTCATTTTTATGACATACCAAACATACTTTTAAACCTCATTTCCATATCCATCAAAATAAATTCTGCATATCAAATGAGCCATAACTTATTTCAAAATGTTAAACCTTTCACCTTTCACCATTTTCCTTCTAATATTATAAAAATCAAATATAGATTTACCATAAAACATTTTTCATAATACCTGTTTCTTCAATTTTTTTTTTTGAATAAACTGCATTCATTCAATGTCTTGAAAGCAACATAGTTTACAAAAATAAGATATCAACCTTCCTCAATCTCCATAAGCACTTGGTGTGCAGGTAATTATTTTCAAAATGAACGCAATGATTGGAGCTTTGGTGGAGAAAAATATAAAGAGATTTCTATTTAGTTGAAAGGAAACTTGGGAAATTTAAAGAGTTTATAAAATCAATTCAAAACTTCAAAAATTTTAGCTACAACCGTCAAATTTTAAAGACCAATAAAAACCCCTAATCAAGTGAATGAAATTACTAAAGCCCTGAACACAAATCAACAGGTTCAGATGTCGCAAGCATTTAAGCATAATATCTCCTAATTTGGAAAAAAATCATCCACACAGACGTAACGAAAGCGCACCATTTGAAGTACCATTCGAACTTTCCCAGTTAGAAAACATCGTCACCACAGACGCATGTGAGAGGAATTGACTTGGCTCATCATTGGTAGAGAGACCAGCGGCATCATTCAAATGTTCAAAGTGAAGCTATATGCTAAGAATTTTAAGAAGGGCATGAGCATTGTAACCTCAATTCATGTCTCAGTTAAAAAAAAACCAAAATTTCTAAAACAAGTCCAGCACGGGAACAGATAAATTACACAAACCCGGGGGGAGAAACTACAACAATAACTCCAATGGCACATTCTAGAGAAATTGGTATTAGAAGACCCAGGTCTCACTTCTTTTTGTCACCAGCTCCACCAGCCCTGCATAAGGGTGAAAAAACGGCAATCAATATCAACAGACAACAACAGGAAGCAAGACTATTATATGCCATACAGAAAGATTAGAGATGACCAACCTCATCTTTCGGAGGACATTTGACATCTCTTCACGCTTCTTCTTAGCTCTCTTGTGAGTACCCAACCTTCTCTTTGCAACTTTCAATGCTCTCTTATCCTTGCCAACCTTCAAAAGCTCAGTAATCCTCTTCTCATAGGGGGCCAAGCCAGCAACTTCACGGATAACATTCCTTACAAAGAGTACTCTCTTGCTGGTTTTCTGTTTGGGTTAAAATAATTGTGAGCACCAAGTGAAAGAAAGACAACATAATCAGCATTTCCAGCTAATTAGAAACTCTTTCATCAAGTTAGAATGATCAAAAGATTTAGCATTAATAATGATTTGCACAGGCTATACTCTAGGTTTAATAGATGTTAGCAACAAATAAATTAGGATATGGTGAAGGAACACCAATATCCTCAGACTACTAAAACGCTTGCCAGGATTTGGACAACACAGTACCCAAATTTCCTTGAAGCAGGTCCATCAAGACCAAAGATGATATTTTATGAACGGTTGAAAAGAAATGAAATAGGATGGTGAAATTTGATAAACTAAAGTAACAATACAAATGTTGTTAATTATAATTTATATTTTAAATACTCCAATTTCTGGACAATACTCTGGACATTACAAGTTCACAGATAGAAAATTCGAAGAGAAGTCAAAAAGGATGGTCCATCATCACAATTATTATGAAAATTTGATCCAAAAGCTCGATGATTCATTCATCACCTAGAATGAAAATTTATTCCAAAAACACTATTAAATCCCACTACAAATATTAGCAAACCTAAACATAGTTTATAGCTGATCGCATACTGCTCCTATTCATCGTTCTAAAAATAAAAATGCTAAGGCATGCGATTACTTGCAACATATCTGCCATACGAAGTCAACTTACCCCTTTGCGATCTGACGGGCGTGGAGCCAATTCCTTCTTGGTCACAACGTGACCCTTGTTCAATCCAACAAATAAACCCGTACTCGGCTGTTTCGGAGCCATTTCCTAAGAATTTTGAAAAACAAGTGCTCAGTTAAGGACAACGCCACACTTTCTTGTTGAAACAGGAATATAAGATGACAGGGCAAAACGGAATCATAGATTTGAAAATGCGTCTAACCAAAGCAACAGTTAAGCTAATACTAAGAAATTGCCGCGAAGCAGCATGGTAACATCAAACTACAAAGACAAAAATAATGAAGACGTATATAGGAAGGTCATATACTGAGCAAGTATCGGAAATCGACGAAATTAACAGCAGCGTACCTAGGACCTGCCTCTGAGGTTGGAGATGAAAGAACTAGGGTTTGCGTTGTTGGTTAGTTTTATAGTGAAGCCGCAGGCCAGGGAAGTGGGGTGACCAACCCGGCCGTGGAAAAGTCTGTTGAATGTTTCGATTCGGGTTGGCCCACTTGTATTCAGCCCAAATAGCATCCATGTTCAATTTCTCTGGGGGGAACCTTTTTTATTTGAACAAAATTGAATATGCTAAAAGAATATGGTTAAATTCTGTTCAGGGCTCCTATTTTCAATGTTTCTTCTCTTGCTCCTTACGGGATTGGATTGCCATGAATTTTAAAAGGAACTTGGGGGTTGATTCCTTTTCTAACTGGGACCAGTTCTGGGGTGTTGCCTGTTGGCAGCTATGGATATAGAGGAATAAGGATATATTTGATAATGACTTCTCTAAGCCTCAGGATCCTTTTAACGCGATCATCTCCTCTTGGAAGCTCTATATTCAGAATTGCGACATTGTGGAAATACATCCTAACACTGGGGTCTTCTAACTTCACCATTGGAGGACACCTGATAGAGGGTGGGTTAAAGTCAATGTGGATGGTGTTGTGGCTCATGTATCCCAAAAAGCAGAATGTGGAGGAGTCATTAGAGACTATCTGGGATCATGGGTTGTGGGATTTTCTAAGTCGTTGGGCCTATGTGAGTCCCATAATGCTGAAGAGTGGGCAATTTACAAAGGTCTTCAGTTAGCTTTCGAGTATGGTTTTAACAGGGTCATCATTGAATCTGATGCCAAATTACTGGTTGATATGCTTAATTCAAATGATATTGATGATAACGCCAGCCTTTTGGTTTTTGACTTCGTGAAACTCATTCGAAAGGATTGGAATGTTATCGTCCAGTATGTTCATAGGGAGGCTAATCGTATGGCGGACGCTCTTGCAAAGGAGGCTATATCCTCCTCGTCTATTTATTGCTCATGCCCGCATCATTTGCAGGCTTTGTATTTGAACGACTCTTTGGGATTAGATCCCCTGGTTGTGTAACCTTCTTCTCTTTCTCTTGAGCTTTCATGCTCTCTTTTGTATCAAAAAAAAATTGAACATATCCTTTGTAACAAAAAAAAAATTGAACATATCCTTGTATAAAAAAAAATTGAACATATCCGCTGATACCAATAAATGTTGGCCAGTTTGTAAGGGATCGACTCACAGCTTATAAGATTATGAATTTAAATTTTATTGTCGATACGAGAACGTTGTTTATGAATAATCTGTAAGTACTTCTGTAAGTGTTTTATGAGCTTGGAGGCACGCTGTGACCCTAGCAAACCCTTATCATCCAACTCACCTAAACATTTTTTTAAAAAATGCCCCTACTATTTTTTTAAAAAAATATGCAAATACTTTATGACTATATGAAAAAAAGTGACAAACATCAAGCAATTACTTGAATGTTATATTAAGAATCATCAAGTGAATAAACTTTTTTAAGAGCTTGTTTGGATGTGATTTTGACAATAGCTTTTACAGATTTCGAGGCAAAACCTAGGTTTTGGATAATAGATTTTGGAAAATAGCTTTTACATATTCTAAGGTAAAACCTAGGTTTTGAGAAGTGATTTATGTTTGGGAAGTTATTAACTTTTACTGATTTCGAGAAAAAGTGGGTAGAAAAGAGGAAAGAGAAAGAATGAAAAGTAGAAAAGAGGAAAGAGAGTAAAGAAAAAGTAGGAAAAAGGTAAGGGAAAGAAAGAAAAAGTAGGAAAGAGAAAAGAGAAAGAAGGAAAAAGTAGGAAAGATGAAAGATGAAAAAGTAGAAAAAAGAGGAAAAAATATGAAAGAAAAAACTTAGGTTTCAAAACCGAGGTTTTGTAACCAAAATAGCTTTTGGGAAAAAAATTTTGTTTGGACAAAACCTGAGTTTTGAGGTAAAACCTAGGTTTTAAAACTAAACCTAGGTTTCAGAATGTGTTTCCAAACAAGCCCTAAAATGTTATTATAATTAACTTGTCACTAACATTACCCTTTAAAACCTGCCAAGCATGAGCCATGGTTAAAATAACACTTGCATATTTGCTAGTTGTTTTGTCAAATAAGGCCCAAAAAAAGGGTGTCAACCAACCCAGTGTGGCATTTTATGTTGTTGTACTTTTTACCATGGTTAAATTACTTGGATTGAGTTTCATTCTTCATTACAATTATATATGCTTAAAAAAATTAATCCTTTAATTTGAAGTAACTCTAATAACCCAACTCCCCAATCTCACTTCTAGTACCAGTTCATTACTACTTAATCCAATTGTCATCAATTCATAACTCAATCAATCCTATAAAATGGTTGAAAAACGCTTAAATCTTTCTAATTAATCAAAACCTTTGATTTCTCAATTTAGAGTTTGGCACCAAACACAGCACTTGAAATTAACCAACAACGCTTGATCGATCCACTAGAGGCTCAATAATATAACCTCAAACAAACATAGAAATATTCCATTTAATCACAAGGTAAAGAGTAAAACTGTCATGATTCCTCCACTTTCATTTAGACGTATTTAGATTAAGTAATATATATTTTTTTAGTCTAACTCTTGCAAACTTAGGACAGAGGGGGTGTTTGGCAAAGTGATTGAATACCCTAGAAATACGTTCAACAGTGTTTTTCTGCAAAACGAGATAATCTCCTTCCTATATTTACCTTGTAAATAGTAAAAGCACTTCTTCACCGCTTTTCCAAACGGACACAGAGAAAAGTTAGATTGTGGGTAAAAAGAAAAAATTAGATCGTGTAATGTGATTTATATTTGGATTATAAAAAAATCAATTTGATAAATTGAAATTTGTTTAAATAAATAATGGAAAAGTTTTGATGTAAATGACATGAATTTTATTAAACTAATCACACATTTATGTTATAGGTATACAATTTGATAACTTGAAGAGAAGTTAAAAATGATAAAATTAAAATGGGTAATGTATTATTGGGAAAAAAATTAAAAATGCTTAGTCACTTAAATAGAGCTGATACAAAACCTCGGTTTAAATTCTAAGTTTGAAAAAAATCTATTTTCTTGTCAAATTATACAATCCCTTTTAATAAATTTTCTATTTTCTATTTTTTCTTTATCTTTCCTCTTCCTACTTACTTTTTGCCTCGAAACTCCGTATAAGTCAATAACTTCCCAAACACGATCTTTTTGAAAATCTAGGTTTTACCTCGGAATCCGTAAAGTCCACTCTCCTAAAATCTATTCTCTAAAACCTAAATTTTACTTTAAACTCCATAAAAGTTATTCTCAACTGAACTTCTAGGATCAAAGATTCAAAGCCTCCTCACTCACTCACACGCCAATACTTTATGATCTTCGTAATTAATTGTCGTCGTCCCATTCTTGATTTGATGATGTTTCCACAAATCCTGTTAAATATTAAACCGCCGTTGACCATCGCTTGCTCTTTATATGAAGGATGAGTTGGGGGAATCTGAAGTGAAGCTACCTGGTCGTTCTCTCCCTGAGCCATTTTGGCCAAATAATCGGCACATTTTAGAGCTTTACGGTGAGAATGAAGAATCTCACCATCTATTTAATTGGACAGAATTAAAGATACACAGTCTGTCGAATCTTTTGTGGCGGCAGATGATAGGATTAACAATCAATGAACAACAGGTGAATGGCCTTTACAAAGAACTTACTCTTACACAAGCTCTAACCCGTGAACCCGTCAAACATTAGTTGGCTCGGATGTAACATCTTAAAGTATTGCCTCTATTTTAGCCAATCGTAGGCCTATGATTTTTCCTTTTTATGATCCCATAGTCAGCCAAAAAGAATTTTAGATGTCAAAGGTCACATCCTATGACCTTCACTTTGGACAGGTTTAATTGATGTACGACTTGAGGGCACTCTGCACATTGCGTCTCCCTTCCCCCACTTCGGGATCACTCAGGGTGTTAGGTCCCTAGCAACATTTGGTGTGACACAGGATGGTTAAATGCGAGCCTGTTGAACCCGTCCCGCCATAACCCGTTTTTTATAAATAATATATTTCATATTTCTTTTACTCTTTTTCATTTCAATATTTTTTACGAAGAAAAAATAATACTCAATTATTTTTAGGATAAAAACACCTAATGTATTTAAAAATAGCATAAAGATATTTTATTTGTTCATGTCAAGTTTTTAAAAAATAACTTTTTTTTAATTTATTCTACAAATTATTTTGGCGGATTGGTAGACTTGCAGGTTCGAGTTAGTAGAATAGCAACCTATGGGGGAGGGCTGGCTCTTTCAGCGCACCCTGCCAAACCCACGAGCTGAGGTTGGTTAACCTGTTTTTTAGCTATATATACTTCTTTTTGTATAAACCATCCGGTATCCTGGGGTATCCTGAGTTCATTATCTGCCCCAGACTAATCTAGACACCCCGCGAGGAGACCTTACGGTGGTAGCGAGGTACCGATGGGACAACCTCTTTGAGGTTGCGTTAATTATCACGGTTGTCACTCCCCAGAGTTCGAACCTTCGCCCTAAGGAATGCTGGTAGTAGCTCTTACCAACTCTATCAAGCGCCCATTGACAGCTCTATATACTTTGTTAGCAAGTAATTCTTTTACTCTTTTTCATTTCAATATTTTTACAAAGAAAAATAAGACTAAATTCTTTTTAGGATAAAAAACACCCAATGCATTTAACAATAGCATAAAATATTTTATTTGTTTATGTAAAGTTTTTTTAAAAAAATAACATTTTTTTAAATTTATTTTATAAATTATTTTGGCTGGTTGGCATGCTTGTGGATTTGAATTAGTAGAATGGCAATCCATTGGGAGGGTGGGCTCTTTCAGCGCAGCTCGCCAAACCCACGAGCTGAGGTTGGTTAACTAGTTTTTCCAACTCTATTTACTTCAATAGCAAGTAATTCAGCTACAACAAAGGGACAATACCCAAGGTTCAGTTGGAAGCCCACTACTTATAATAAAAAGTTAAAAACTTTCTCATTAACATACCTTATTTGGAGATCACATTATATGTGAGCATTTTATAATTTGTTGAGTCAACATCTTTTATTTTATCAAAAATGTTATATTTAAAAGATTGAAAATACATTTTTAAATTTAATAAACTAAATTAGATTTTGATGTAAATGTAAATAATTAAATATATACTTTCATCATCATTCAAACTCTAACCCTGCCATCTCAAAAATCAAGAGCCAAGGCATAACAAATCTCAAATCTTCACAGTACACACTAGTTTTCATTATCTTCAGAAATCTCAAATATTTAGGAAGCTTGGCCAAGTAAAAAAAAAAAAAAAATCCCCAACTTGTTTATTCGTCACAATCAATCATATACTAATCTCACTTGAGCTTATTCGAGGTTGGGAAAAGAAAATTTTGAGTGTTATAACTTTTCTTTTTTTGGCGAACATGAGTGTCAAAACTTAGATGTTAAGGATTTTGGTATTAGTCAGATTAAATTTTCAATTAAATTTATTTGAATTATTTTAATGAAATGATCATAACTAGCTGGCACTAAAAAATATTCAATATTAAAAAAGAAGGATAAATCAATATTCAAATATATCTATCTTACATTTTCTACTACTACTACTACTACTTCAACAACTGCTATTATTGATGAAATATTTATTTATTATTCTATAGAATATGTGTGTGTGTTAAATTAAACCTTTGAACCCTTAGGAATTCATCAATTGCAATTTGTGGCAAAAAAAAAATATAAATTTCCAAATAATTATATCTCTTATGATAATTTGAAAACTCACTTCATATATCATTTATATTCAAGGTCTTATTATCAATTATTTGAGGTTTTTTAAAAGAAGAGCCCACAATACAAATAAGAAGTAAATTTCAAATTTCAAATTATTTTTTAATTAACTAACAAAAGATCATGGTTTAAAAAAAGATTGGAAAATTTAGATCTTAGGGTATATTCACATATAAGAAAATCAAGTTATAAATTATAATCATATTGCCATTATTGAGTTGAAATTAAGCTGTTAAGATTCATTAAGTAATAAGTAATTATTTGATAAGAAATATTATAAATATTATTGCTTAAAAATAAGAAGAAGAATAAAAATAAATATACTTTTACGAAATAATTATCCCTTCTATGCACCAATTTTCCAAAGCAATGCTTAAATTTTATTCTGATTAGTCGATGATTTATTGAAATGAATTAGTTTCTAGAAATTTTTTTATTATAGGAGATGAGACAGATATCATAGTATAAAGATGATAATTAGTTTGTTTGGAGTTTCTAATTATCCTAACAAAATAGTTCAAATGACTTGATAATTGATTTTATAAATATGAATAGATAGTAACTTCTATTCATATTTTATAGTAATAGTAATAGTAATGGTATTGATGATATTGCCGTGATAGAATTTTTTTAATTGGTAATAGAAGTTTTACTTCGATGACATACAGATCCGATCCGCGTCATGCACTTGACTGTAGTGGGTGAATCTTTTAACGGGATTTCTGTATATGCTAGAACCTAAATTTAAAACCCTTTTTAAATAGAATTGAGTTGCTTACTATTTGTACCAAGTTCATGATCAAATAGAATTTTATTTTAACTTAGATATGATTTACTTTTAAACTTAAATTAAATGAGACAAGAGAAATGATTTTAAAAATGAACTAGCACAACCATTCCAATCATCACCATTGATCATCTCACCTTCTCCTCCTTCCATTCAACTATGAAGAACCACCAGAGGCTCGAAACCTTCGAGTAAGACCTTTGAGTTTGACTCACAGGTGAAGCCTTTCGTTTTCTACATATTCAATATTTTCCCCCCTCTAATTCTAATTCGATTTCTTTAATGAATATTATACAGTTATAACACGAGCCAAACCGGCTATGTTCGTCTTCATACCTGAGAAGCTCATCTGGGTTGTTCTCCTCGATAAAGTCATTTTTCCTCATTGTTTTCTCTGAGTTTGATGTTCAGTTCTAAAGTTCATCGATCAACACTGGAGTTGGTTCCCGAGTTTCCTTTTTTGCTTCCCCCAGTTTGGCTGTTGTTTCTTGCTTTTAGCCAATGTATTGTGTAATTTGTGATGAACTGAGTATCTTTGACAGAGGCTTCGCAGTTACCCTGCACAATTTTCTTGGTCTCTAAGAAATTCTTATCTCTTGGGGGCTTTAATATCAACTTATATGCAAATTTTTGCGAGTTTTCTGGATCCTTCAAATTGTGCATTTTCGGAAATCCCTGTGTGGCGTAAATCTGCCATTTTTTTCTGTACAGTTTTCTTCATATCACACTGGTTGAGGCATCAACTGTTATTTTCTGTTCATGGTCACCGAGCAGATTATCTGGTTTTGGATTTACCAGAACCCATCTACTCAGTTGTCTTCTCACTTCGTGTCTAGTTTCTTTTCTCAACCATAGAGCTGTATATTATTTGCATTCTGTGAAACAAAAATATTTTATTCCCAATCTTGCTAGAAGAGATTGAAAAATTTTGTACTATTGGAATAAACAGCTTATTCTTTTCTATTTCTGTACAAGAAGTTTTCCGTTTATATATAGGCAATGTCGTTTCTGTGTGGCCTGCCTCTTGTTGAGTGTGTGTATTGCCTGGCCTGCGCTCGCTGGGCTTGGAAAAGATGTCTTCATACAGCAGGCCATGATAGTGAGACCTGGGGCCTTGCTACGGCTGAAGAATTTGAGCCTGTTCCTCGCCTTTGTCGCTATATTCTTTCTGTCTACGAAGATGATATTCGGCAACCTGTTTGGGCGCCTCCTGGTGGCTATGGAATTAATCCTGATTGGTTAATTCTCAAGAAGACATATGAAGATACACAAGGGCAGGCACCTCCCTATTTATTGTATCTTGATCATGATCATGCTGATATTGTTCTTGCTATCAGGGGTTTAAATTTGGCAAAGGAGAGCGACTATGCAGTTTTATTGGATAATAGATTGGGGAAGAGGAAATTTGATGGGGGCTATGTTCACAATGGGCTGCTGAAGGCAGCGGGATGGGTTTTGGATGCTGAGTGTGAAGTTTTGAGGGAGTTGGTAGAGAGACATCCAGATTACACTCTGACTTTCGTTGGTCATTCCTTAGGGTCAGGAGTAGCATCGATGTTGACGATATTGGTGGTGAAGAACCGTGATAGAGTTGCAAATATTGAGAGGAGGAGGGTCAGGGGCTATGCTATTGCACCTGCTAGGTGTATGTCACTGAACCTGGCAGTCAGATATGCAGATGTTATCAACTCTGTTGTTCTCCAGGCAAGTTATCAGAAACTTACTTTTTGTTTGGCAGAAGAATCTTGGATATCCTTTATAACATTGTTTGCTTCCTATTGCATATGACTGGATATCAAATTTAGAGATTAGTTTAATAGAAGATGGTCTGCATTAAGTTGTCCTTTGTGATATTCGTTTATGATAAGTTATTTAAAGGAGAATACTTGCAATGGGAAGAAAAATTTAATTACTGTATATTTCATGCTTGAATGGCTCCAATGTTACTTTGTCATTAATAGTAAAGGAATGTAACTGTCCTCATTTAGTAGGATAAAATTTATTACTAACTATTAATAATAATGAAGGAATATATTCAGATATAGATATTGATGTTTCCTGTTGGTTGCATTGGTATATGTAGTGAGATAAGGACATCAATGGAAAACAACAATTTCTATTCGCTAAAAATTGCTTCTGTATTTTTAGGTTGTATGCTAAAATTACTTTTGCTGTTCTGTTTTAAAATTTTCCCCATCAGCTTTTTGGGCACCAATGAAGTTGCACCATTTTTGGGGGTGTGTGTGGAGAAATGAAAAAGGTGGGTTGTGTCTCTTTGAGGGGGGAAGTCTTGTGATATGTCTTCAATAATCATCACATCCTTTCTAATAGTTATCTTGCTGTGTGAAAGAAGAATGGACTCTTTCATATGATAGAGACGCAATTTATTGTGGATTCTCTGAGTGTGCATCTGTCCAGTACGAACAAGAATATGCATGAAGTTTTTCATATGTTCAAGTCGATGAGCTTGTAGATGGTCTTTTCTTTATAAATGGTATATTGCAACATGTATATGCTTTAAGATAAAATAACATTTGCATCTAGCAGTGGCTGTGTGTGTGTTTGACCCTACTCTGTTTCCTTCTGCATGTTTATGAAGTTAACTGGTCTATACCATGTTCAGGATGACTTCTTGCCAAGAACAGCCACTCCACTAGAAGATATATTCAAGTCTCTCTTCTGGTATACCTTCAGGACCCGCATAATTTTATCTCCTTTTTTTATCATTTTTTTATGCACGAGAGAATCTTCTGGGATTTTAGCATACTATAGTCGGGTCTGCACATTCAATTCTTTTCCCATCCCTCTTAAACTTGACTCACTCTTGAATGACTGATGTAGCCCCAATATCTCTCTGGAAAATTGAAAAGAAAAATGTTGTGCTTATTTGACCAAGAGGTTTCTCCCCTTTATCAATACCATAGTAAATTCATTTGTTTTGCAATTGGAAGAATTTGTCTTCGATTATTTATATAAGTTGGTTTAACACTGATTCTATTTGTAGGTGTAATTTTAGACTTTACTCATAGATAATGTATTGATGAAAGCATGTGTTCACTGTGGTTGGCAGTTTGCCATGTCTGTTGTGCTTGAGATGCATGAAGGATACATGTATACCTGAGGAGAGGATGTTGAAAGATCCTAGGAGACTCTATGCACCAGGTCGCCTCTATCACATTGTTGAGAGAAAGCCATTCAGGTATAGTTAAGGATACCAAACAGAAATTGTGCAGAAGTATTAGGTATACATTAGATAGCCATATGCATGTAGCCTGATCTCACATGGTAAGATAAGTGTTGTTGTTGTGCTCAATTGCCTTCTTTTTTATTGTATGAATGTTTATTTTCAGTTTTCTTCCAGTAGAAAGTATTGTTACTTCATGTATAAAAAAATAGAGGTACTTATTATATAACCTTTGGTTCTGGTTTAACCTGAATCTTGACCTCTGCAGAGCTGGAAGATTTCCCCCAGTTGTCAGAACAGCAGTGCCGGTAGATGGGAGGTTTGAGCATGTTGTCCTCTCTTGCAATGCTACGTCTGATCATGCCATCATTTGGATAGAGAGAGAGGCCCAAAGGGCTTTGCATGTAAACTTTTCAACCTCATTACTGTTTAGTCCGTTTACCTGTGAAAGTCAAGCTGAAACAGAATTTAGACATATGTGTATATATTTTAGCTGCCGAGTTCTTTAATAGAATCATGATGCATTTGGCTCCTCTATATATAGCCAGTTAATGCCTAGTGTTTATTCTGTTCTTCCTTATTTGTAGATTGTAGATATAGAGAGAATAGTGAGGATCTGATTTCTCCACTCGGGGAAACAGCAGCACCTGTTGGTCTTGATCAAATATGAATGGGCTAGTTATTTTGTTTTTATTTTACTTTATTTTTATTAGAAATAATTTTGCTGATAGTTGACAGTCGAGAACTCTGCATTTGGCATCTTTTGAGTTACTCTACTTTGGCATGTTATATTCATATACTCGAATTTGTACTCTATTTTTAAATATGGAGATGACTCCTCTTGTATTACTTAATCAAAGCTCATGAGCTTTTGACATGCTGTATTGGATTATCAACCGTAATGTCATTAATTATGTTTCTGTATACTGCAGTTGATGCAGGAAAAAGATCAAAACATGGAGATCCCTGCAAAGCAAACAATGGAGAGGCAGGAGACACTACATAGACACAGTGAAGAATACAAAGCAGCATTGACGAGGGCCAAGACACTAGATGTGCCCCATGCTGATACAGTGCCATCACAATACGGCACTTTTGGTGAAGAAGGGGAGAGCTCACGAGAGTCGCGGGCTGAGTCTTCCTCCAGTTCGACTAATAAAAGCAAATTAGAAAGCTGGAAAGAATTGATTGAGCGTCTATTTGATAAGGATGAGCATGGCCACATGGTGCTGAAGAAATCAAGTTTTGATGATTGATTATGTAATTCATGATGCTGTAAGAATATGAATAGTACCCCAGAAAACAAAATTCATTCATTCTTTTGGGAGTGTGCTTAGTTGGCTTCTGGATGGATACTTTTTGCAGAGAAATCTGCATACCACACACAATATTATACAAACTCAGGACAACATTATTGAACTAAATGCTATGTAAACACGCTAAAGAGACACAACAAGCAATCCTACACAAAGCTTTCACATGAAAGATCGGATTGTAGTATTTAAAGAAACACAAATAAACAAGATCATATCCTTAAAAAAAATTCACACAATAAACATATTTTTGCAGTATTATGTGTATAAAGCTCCACAATGATCTTCACTGTACACACCTTATATTTCAAATTTTAACAACACAAACAACAGCAATAATAATCACTTCAGATATGATTCTAATGGACGCATTAGAATCAGAAGTAGAATTCAACTTCGTAAAACCTACGTAGGAGAGGAGATAAAGCAAGCACTACTCAGATTGATTATCACTCAATGAAGGGATCACACAAACAAGAAGTAAGGATTCAAGGGATGATCTTGAAGGACAAGCACAAAAAAGGAACAGTAACCACAAACCCAGTTCAGACAGAAATAAAGAAGAAGAATCTTGAAGTTACTTGACGAAAGAAGGGTGAGAACGGTGTAGAAAGCAGTGTAACATTATGCTTGGATGGAGAGAAAATGAAGGAGATAAGAAAACTTGGAAAGAAAATGGGGTGTGTGTCCCACCACATTTTCTCCCCAACTTTTCTCTCAACATGTGGAGAGAAAACTCTTTTTTTTTATCTACCCACATGTTCTTTTATTATTTTTTTCATTTTAACTAATTAAGTTTAACATATAAATTTTTTAAAATTCTGACTATGATTTTATTTTTTTAAAAGAATAGGATTTAATATATATTATAATGTCTAATTTATTTTTTAATTGCTTATTAAATCTCCACAACCTTAAAAAATATGATATATTATTATATAAATTATTTTATTTTTAACTATAATAACTTGAAAAGATATCTTTAATAAATAATTTGATTTTACATTATTTAGTGATATTAATGTTAATATAATTTTTTATTATCATATTTAATTTGAAATTATACTTTATATATTTTAAGAATATTTTATTTATCACTATTTATTAAAAAATTGGTATTTAAGGAAATTTTAATCATTCAACCATTTTATCCATTTTCTTTCCTCTCTATTTTTTATCACCCATTCAAGCAGGATGGGTAATAATATTTTCTCTCCACTTTTTTTTTATCTCTATTTTCTTTCCTCCCAACTTTTCATACTATCCAGCGGAGCCTAAGAGAACGGCCGGAGAAGGAGAGCAGCATGGTAGTCTATACAAGCAGGCGAGCGAGAGGAAATGGAGGAAGTTGGGGTTACAAAAAAAGAAACCGTCCCATCTAGAACTACCGCAGGTCATAACGGCGCCCACGGAAGAACGCACGTGCTCAGGAGATTCAAGCCCAACCGATAGATTAGGCTTGCGACGCACGGTTAAGATTTTGACACATTACGGCAAGAAGCTTAACTGCCAGGAAAGACGCAGGATACGTAGAATTCTTTCTCTTCCTGGCCATGACTAGGGATGGAAATAGGTTAGGTCAGTCTAGGTTTTGATTAAATAGGTTTGAATCTGTAATGAAAAAATTAACAGACACACATGATAAGGGGTGGAGGCTATCTATTTATCTGATTTCCGCTCCATCTAGTAGACACTTCTGGATCCCAGAACTTCTGCCTCATTCAACACACTCCAAAAAAATTTCCGTTCTCGTTGCATTCTCTCAAACTAATCAATATAATGATCATTTATCCATCTTACTCTAGATTCTTTGGTCTTTTATTTATTTTCCTATTGTTGGTGACCTCGAATCTTATTTCTACGAAAATTTGTTTGAACAGTAATTTAGATATCACTCATCTAGATGTTGCTGATTTTGTAAGTATAAATTATCTTTGTTTATCTAAACAACTATGTTTTAGTGTTTACATTTATTGTCATATGTATTAATTATGTTTTTTCCCTTTATTTTCATGTCTCCTTCAATGGAGAATTAGTTTTATGGATATCAATCTTAAAGATTTGTGTCTTGTCGATGGTGCAACAACCCACAACATACTAAAAAATGCTAAATATTTTTCTTTCTTGACAATGCAGGATAAGCAACTCTATCTAGTGGAATCATGCTTTGTTGTTGTTGTAATGCAAGATGTATGAGTATTTTTCCATACTAATCATGCATTCCTAGATCCTTTTATTCACTCTATAAACATAATTTTGTTTCATACGGAAACAAACAAGAAATATGAGTATTTTTCCTAACATTTATTTTCAACTTTAATTAAATATCTATCTATGTGTATTGTGGTAGATCAATAAGAGCATATGTTACACATTCAAATTTTGAGATGTAACATTATTCTCAATATTGATTAACTTTTGGTTATCATAATTCATATCACATAAAATATCTTATCAATAATATGTTTTATTTAATGAATAATATACGATGATATATCTCTTTTGAAACTTTATCTTTTTCATGTTTCGTCAATGGGGGAACTCACATTCATTATAACCGAAGAGGGTTAAATTAGCAACATCTTCTTTAATGTAAGATTTAAACAAGCCCTTAGTTTTGTTACATTTAGCCCTTAGTCAAACACCTTTAACATTTCTAGATTTTTAACTAATATATAATATCAAATAATTTGTTACATTGGATATTTGACTTAAACGATTGAGCAAGTCATGCTAACAATGAATCTGTTCGTAGAAATAAACTTCAAGTTTACTGTAACATGCTTCAATTTACATTAAAATCTTAATATGACTTCTATTTGGGAGATCAATGCCTTCCCTTTTCACACCAAAATAATGCTGGTCCTTTTATAACGTGCGTGTATAAAGTGAACGGGAAAATTGAAATACAAGAAAGAGGAAGCGAATTCTTGTATGAGAGAGTGAAATTCCTTTTGGTTGAAGCAAGATTGTTGGTGTTTTGGTCAAAGACTCATGCTGATAACATATTATGAAATTAAAGAAAGTAAAGTAAAGAATAGAATTAAAGAATAAGAAAGAATTGTTCTTATTCATTATATGATGTACATAGTATGCAAGAGATATTTTCTATTTATGGCATAACTTTACAATACCAAGGTAAATCAATCATAACTTTACAATACCAAGGTAAATCAATTCCATAATTATATGAGATACTAAATGGATATATGATATTATGGGGGATAATATGAAGATATGAATGGCCACATAATACTCATAATTACTATTATTATAATCTTTAAAAAGTGGTACACCACCAGCAATGGAGACCCATTATTACAATGAAATAAAAAAATTGGGAGAATTAATCTTTTAGTCTTTCAACTCTTGACCCAATTATAACTCAATCATTGAACTTTGATTCGACGCAAATTCAGTCTTTATACTTTTGATTCGATTGTAATTTAATCTCTAAATTTTAACTCATTACAACTCGATTCCTACAATTTTAACAATTTTATAATTTAGTCCGGATAAGTGCAATAACCTTTTACCTCAACACACACCTAGAGTAGCCTACACTGGATGGATAAGTGCTGTGTTTCGCACAACCTTTTACCTCAACACAATCTCTTCACAACACAATAAGCTATCACTATTTACCCCATGGATATATAGTCTCCGTACAACACTTTTTAGGGGTAAATATCTTTGTTTCATCTTCCATCATCCGACTGAAAATATCACCGAATTTGATGGGAAGCTGGGCCCCCACGTATAATGGGAAATTTAATGGCACCGGAAATTAAATTGGCTTCCTGAAAATCCAATACTTTCCTTTTTCATCCCAAAATTCCCCCATTACAAACGGGTAGTAATTAAGTAAAGACAGTAAGTAATACAAAGCTGCATTATAGAGGGCTCAAACATAGATGTGCCTTGAATTAATCAGATTTTTATCAAGTAAATTTGTAGCATTTTAAAGGATTTTATTGCTATTCTTAGATTTTTGTTGAGTTTAATTACATTAATCATGATTACAAACAAATACATGAAATTAGAGCTAATCAAAGCTAAAATGGTCACACTTTTTATCACTTTATTAATTAATTGATTTTTAGAACATTTGGTGTTATTCAATGTTAATTTTCATTGTAGTTAACCTTGAAAGAAATTGAAACTAAAAGATAAATTGTAGGGATACAACTCATTCGAATAGATGCATCATCCCCACCTTCTAAACCGTACTAGAATACATCGGTTTAAAAATACTTAGTCGAATCAGTACAATAACACATTCGAATCATTCACTTCATTCAAATGTAAAATAAAACTAATTCGAATGGATGCAGCGTTCTCACTTTCTAAACCGTAGGTCAATAACGGTTTGGAAAACTTTATTCGAATCAGTTCATAAACTAATTCGAAGGAGTCACTCTTTCTCCGTTTCTTCCACTCATTCGAATGAGGGATATAACTCATTCGAATGGATGCATTGTCCTCACCTTCTAAACCGTACTAGAATACAACGGTTTAGAAATCCTTAGTCGAATCAGTACAAGAACACATTCGAACCAGTCACTTCATTCGAATGAAGGGTAAAGCTAATTCGAATGGATGTAGCGTTCTCACTTTCTAAATCGTAGACTCGACAATGGTTTGGAAAATCTTATTCGAATCAGTTTATAGACTCATTCGAGGGAGTCACTCTTACTCCGTTTCTTCCACTCATTCGATTGAGGGATACAACTCATTCAAATGTATTACTCGAATCAGGTCAACAGCTCATTCGATTGAGTCTCTCTAACTTCATTTAGTCGAATGAGGTCTGTCACGCATTCGAATAAGTCATAGTTCTCATCGGAATGAGATCAGTATTGTCACTTTCTAAACCATAATTGAAAACAACAGTTTGGAAACATCAATTTCTAAATTGCATTCTCTATGTTTGGTTTTAAAAGGTTTAGGGTTTGGCATCCGAATGAGACCTATCTCTCATTCGAATAAAAATTATATTTGACAAACTAACATGTACATCGATTAATAAAGGTTGAGGGAGTTAAATGACATGGTGGATGACGTGACCGTGTATCCTAGTTGGCAAACGGTTGTCACAGCTGTTGATGCCTTATTTTGATGATAACAAAA
>JANTPZ010122212.1:0-22324 GCA_025593235.1 Vachellia pachyceras | reverse complement strand
TTTCCTTTGTAAAAAAATATTGGGATAAAAAAAATGTAAAAAACACATAAAAATACATTTTTTTAAAAAAAATTAAAAGAGGCGGGTTGGCGGGCTGGCCCGCCAACCCGGCGGGCTGGAAGGTGGCGGGCTGATTCAGCCCGCCACCTTGGCGGGCTGGCTTTTGCCAGCCCGCAGCCCGCCATTTTTGGCGGGGCCCAACCCGTATTACCGGTACTAGTCTCTGGTCTTATTGAACCTATTATAAGAGCTTGTTCAGAACATTATACAAATCATCGGTTTAAAATTTAAATTTTAAAAAAATTATTTTTTTATTAAATCACAATATATCTTCTAATAAGTTTTATCTTTCCTACTTTTTCTTTCCTTTCCTTTCTTTTTTTCATACTACTTTTTGCTTCGAACTCCGTAAAAGGCAGTAACTTCCCAAACGCAATATTTTAAAACCTAGTTTTTGAAACATAGATTTTACTTTGGAATCCGTAAAAACTATCATCCAAAACTTAGAATTTACCTCGAAATCCGTAAAAGTTATTCTCCAAAAGATATTTTTCAAAACCTATGTTTTACCTCATAATTCGTAAAAGTTATTCTCAAACAGATTTTCAAATGGGCTCTGAACCTTCGTGGCCAAACTATATATTTAGACTTTTTATTTAATTAATACATCTATCCTTTTTATTTTTTGCCAACTAATTGATACATCTATCTAACCTTGCCCTATACCCGTCCATGGTGGTTGCAACACACGTAGACTTCTATTTGTGATACAAAATTGTTTTGGGATTTAATTATGTTTTATTGACATGACTGATCATTTTTTCTTAATTCTTTTTTCCCCTTTTATATATGAGTTGGCCCATATATCTGGGTGAAAAAAAATTTAATCGTCAATAATTTTTAATCATCCATGGACGCTTGCTAATATATAGTAGTTGAGCACCACAAGACCTGGATCTGGATATAATTAGCGATGAGATATCAACTTATTATACATAAAATCACATAATGATTGCTATTTAATTAATCTAAGTGGATCGTAAGATTCCATTATATAATATAAAACATTGAACACATCGTAGCTTGAAAAATAGTCCGTCTTAAAAAATTAGTCCCCAAAATAAAAAAAAAATCAATATCATCTTTCTTGAAGCATGCTGATTAATGTTTACCCAAAGGAGGACACCATGTTATACACTAAACTTTATTTATATTATTTTTTAAAAAAATTGTTAACACTGCATTAAAGTGTTTGTCAACATGGGTGCTGCTTGATTGAAGGCAGATAATCAAGAATGAGGTAGATACGGAGAGCTGAGGCTGTCGCGGAAAAAGAAATATAGACTTATTTGGATAGACCGTTTGGGCATCTAAAAGTCATTCATGCGTTTACCGAGATAAAATTCCGTTCACATATTTACCTCAGAATCTGTGTTCGTTCTCCTAACGGACTTACCAAACAAACTGTATACATATACATATGTATATATTTTTTTTCTGCTTATTGAGAATTATATATACAAGATGGACCTGACCTAATCATGTGAAGCAAGGAACACTTCTTACAAGTTGCGAATTACTGGGTCCGTTATGAATGTGGTAGAGAAGTACTTCACGTAAGTTGAGATAAATATGTTAAGGAGATTATATTGTTTTACAAAAAAAACACTGTTGAACGTGCATTTAGATTCCCCATGAGCTCAACCAAACGGGGCCATTAATTATACGAAGCAAACACCAATAATATTCAAGTGGTTTTTATATAAGCACATATATTGTTTTTAGGTGATAAACCCAGGGTATCCACCGCCGAAAGTAATGATTAATCCCATTCTCGCATCTCGATGGGTTGAACAGTTGGCCCTGGATTTTAAAGGAGCTGCATACCCAAGATAAGATTCGAACACATAACATTGATTAAGTTTGGATCAGCCCCCACCGCTGAACAAACCCCAGGGTTTAAGCATATATATTTTTAATGTAAACGATATTATTTGACACACTACTAGGTTTTAAATACGTGTAACTTTTAGTGACAATTCAAATAATGATTTGTCAAGATGTGAGGAACTAATCACATCTTATTGACCTTATTGGCCTTATTTGACAGCAAGGTTCTTATACCCATAAGCACGTTCAACAGTGTTTTTTTCGCAAAACGAGACAATTTCCTTCACATATTTACCTCGACTTGTGTGAATAAGCCTATAAGTACTTCTCCACCGCTTTGCCAAACGGAAATATTTGTTTGTTAAATTCAACCAATACTAATAAGTGGTTTTTAATTTAATTTTTTAGGATTATATAACTATAAAGAACTCTACAAATAAACCCTTCATGTTTCCTTTATTATTGTCATTATTGGAATGAATCCATGTAGGAGATAATAATTTGTTTGGAGAAGTGCTCTGTAAATACTGGGGATTAATGTGCATTTCATTAGATAAATAATGGAATTCATATTTTAAATTATCCACCCCTTAAAGGTCAAGGCCCGTTGAAAACAAAACTAGGATGGAATCTGAAACCATTAAAAAAAACATGAGTGGGGCACATAATGAGAGATTTTGTCAAATCGAATAAGCATGGGCACGAGCCGCACGACGCGTCGTTTTGTTTTTGTTCCTCATCTGGGGCCATTAGAAACACCCCAACTTAAAATGAATTTTTGGGCTGTATGTCCGGATAAGGCAACCACTTCACGCGCCCGTCCATCAAAATTATTACGGGGTTTCCAATTTTTTCATTATTTAATTCATAAGAAGTAATATGGAGATTGAAAACGGGGTTAAAAAAAACAGGTTGGGATAATGGACTATCTCGTTTTATGAAAAATACTGTTAAAAGTGTGTTTGACTTTTCCAAAAACTCCAACAAATAAGCTCGTGTTTAGAATCCGTTAAAAGAAAGAAATTTACAAATTCTGAGAAGAATTCACATAATTTAAAGAATTTACGAATTTTGATATACTTTTTATGAATTTTGTGATATGTTTTGTTCTGTATCCTGAGACCCGTTAGCGGCAGGCTAAGGAAGAGAATAACACCGTTTGGAAACTTCATTTAATTAATTATAAGTATTTATAAACATGTCCAACAGTGTTTTTCGTAAAACGAAACAATCTCTTCCATATATTTACCTCGATTTGTGTAAAAGGAAGTACGTTGCAAACGGATGCAATAATAATAAAGTGGAGGGTATTTTGGTGAATGAGAAAGCGGAAGGGGGTAAAGGGAGAGACATGTCACTGTACGTGGAGATGTGATAATGGTAGGCGGGTAACGTGGCGCTGGGGGAGAGAGGTGGTTTTGGGCAATCCACAAAGCTGTCAGTCGCTCACAAATTGAAACGGCCACACTTCATTTGTCGTTTTCTGTATTACAGGTGTCCCAGCCCACAGCTTTCGTTCCTTCACTCCAGTGCCGTTACAAAAACCTTAGCCCACTCGATCTTTACGCTTTTCCTTAACCCAACCCAACCCACCCCCTCTCTCTTGGTTCATCCTTCTTCTCTTTTTTGCTTCCATGCCCCTCTACTTTACATATATCTGCCTCCCTCCCTCCCTCTCTTTTTCTTCTCCTCCATTTTCCCAATGTCCACCCCAGGAAAGTTTTTATTTAATTTCTTAAATAAATTAAATATACAGACAATAACAGCTCAGATTTTCATGTTCGAATTGAATCTTGATATAATTATTAAAAACAATTTATGAGGAAAAACTTGGTATTTTTAATCATTATTTTATTTAGAATATGTCTTATACACTCATATTATCGCTTTAATTTATAAGTAATATATACATTAAACTTTAATATACTTTCCTGACTGATTTTATAAAGTTGCTTTTTAAAATATACTCCACTCTACTATTTTTTTTCCGCTCAGTCTCCGGAGCTTCGTCTCGACTAATTCTGATCCGACCCGCGTCGCGCACTTAGAAATGGTGGGTAGGTTTCTCAATGATGGCTACTGTATACACAAGAACTCGAACTCGAGACCTTTCTTAAATTGAAACAAACCACTTACCACTTGATATAACCAATCGTTGACTACTTTGCTTGTGCTACATAGATTACAAATACAATGGGCCTGATTAAAATGCAATAAACACTGAATAGTAGATCTGCCCATTGTCGCCTCCTGTGTTTTTAATGCATTGCAAGATATAAAAAAAAGTCTACTTTCTCGACTAATTATTTTTTATGATATTAAAGAATTTAACTTGTTATTGACAATATAACAATTACATTTTGCATAAATTGTGCAATTTAAAATATTTGTTTAGCCAACAATCCTGAGCGACACATCACAGTATTGATTGAATACCCAGTTACCAACACTTTTTTTTGCAATTAATCTATAAAACTCAATTTATTATTAAAATTCATTTAGTATGTTTATATATTTTGAGAATTTTGAAATCAATTTTCTGATAACCCAAATTTAAGTATTGTTCAATATATATTTCCACAAAATTATCACATTACCTCTGTTGAATCCAGCTACACGTTTCAAATTTTTTAAATAAAAAATCCAATTGTGCCTATTAAAATTATTAAATATTCAAGCCCATAAGAGCGCTTTTTTTATAAAATAGGAAATATGGATTCATGAAATGAAAGTGTACGTTACAAAAGTTTGTAACATAAGAGACCTCCTAAAAAAACTACATGGATGAAGAAAAGCAAGGGGAAGGAGAGAATTGGGGGCATAAATGCAATACTAAGGACTAAATACCCCAATCGCAAATATAACAAACCTTAACTTAACCCCGCTTTGGCTCTCTCTCTCTCTCTCTCTCTTGCTTTCACTTTATCCTGTTTCTCTGGTTCTGATTCCCGTACCTTCAAACTCTTATAAATACATAGCTCGAGTAAATCTAGGTTTGCCAAACCAGGAGGCCGATCCCGGCTTATAGGAAAAGTGCTTCTTCTTTCTCTTTCAATCTCTCTCTAGCCTCTACTCTCACCATCTGTAATCATTTTCTCTCTCTAAAATATCTGTGAAATGGCGGCAACAGCTAGAAAATCACGCGGACCAGTGCTCCGATCTCTCTCTCCTTCCGGAAGATTCTGCAATTCTCGCTATTCGTCGACTTCTTGTTCCTCCACCGCTTTTGCTTTACCTACCTCAAGCTTTTCTTCTCGCTCCACAACCTTCTTCCACCGTTCCACCTCCCCTACACGTGTCAACCTCTGCGGTTTATCTGTTACCTCCGCTCCTTCCGTTCGGTTCTCTGTGGACCGTTCCATCTCTCCGAACCGGTCACTCTCCGTCACTCCTCGATCCGGCTCCAACAACACTGGCCAAGTGGTCAAGAAACCGAGCCACCAGAAGCGAACCTGCATGTGCTCCCCAACCACGCATCCTGGCTCCTTTCGGTGCAGCCTTCACAAGGGCTTTGCCTCTCGCTTGGTGGCTCCGTACGCTCCGAGTAGGCTAAACGCTCGTAGATCGGCGATGACGAACTCGCTTGTGCGAATCGGCGGCGTTGAGGGAGATCTGGTGAAGAGGGCCTTGTCGGCGTTGATTCGCCCGTCGTCCCATCAGCAAAGGCGGCGCGCCGATTTCCAGCCGAGGCCAAGTAGGCTTTCGGTCATGTCCAAAGCTGAAGGTTCATGAGGTGCATTCTCGTGTCCGATTTGAATTCTTGGTTACTGAGTTCCCTGGCGACGGGTGAGGACGGCTGCAATAGCAGCTGCGGCAGCAGATTTGGCGTTAGATTCCCTTGAATTGGTTGGAGATCTGACTGCAGCGACGCCGATGGACTTGGTTTTTTTTTTTGTTCTCCGGGGACGGAAATCAGATCGACGACCAATTATTATCTTCGCGGGCGAGTGTGTACATAACTACATATATTAATGGAACTTCCTCTGCATCACTGGTTGCCATTAATTATGGCGATTCTGGGTGCTTCTGCACTTAATTTCAATCAAATACAAACCAACACACCACCAATTTTGATTAAAACATGGATCTAATCCTAACTTCAATTTTGTCCTTCTCAGTGTTCGCTCAGTCTGTGTGTTTATTGTCCCTTTCGCCGGGAATTGATACAATTTCCTTTCCATGGCATCATTTTATTCATCGGTCCATTTCCTTCAAGTTTCCGTTATTTCCAATTTCCGGTGCCTTCTTTCTGTCGTCACCGTTCCGTTGAGCAAGTCATTCATATATTGCTTTTCGTTACCATCTATACTTTGCTCCTTGCTCTGTGTTTTACCTAATTTGGTTTGTGTCCATGCCTTTCCCGTCCGTTCACCGGTGAGTCACTTTTGCCCTTTCGGTAGAGCGGTATTATTTTTTCTTTTGAACAAGAGCGGTATTATTTAGGGTATGTGCTAAGCTTCTTCTCCTTCTTCTTTTCAGCCATTATACATGATCTGTGATTAATATTTGCGAATTGTGTTTGTTTCGCAGATTTCTCTTGGGGAAAAGGGAAAGAAATGGACCCAATTAAAAGTTCGACCTAGAATAATAGCTTTGATTAGCTACCTTCCATGAAGGAGTCACTTGGGATAGTGATGAGCAGCTGAAAAATTCCAATGGAATCTGACGCAGACATTGCGGCACCCATCATGACATAGAAAACTATAATAGTGATTTATACAAATGTGAATAAAAATTTAGACGGTCATCTATACGGTGGACAGTTTCGTTATCTTAATCGATTCATATCTAAATTAAATTAAAAACTGATTACCTTGTTATCTAAAAAATATTTAAAAACTGATTATCTTGTTATCTAAAAAAATATTTTCACCAAAAAAAAATATCTGAAATTTAATAGTATGTGCATGTTTGGGAATTCCATTGGGAGAATGAAATTTACGGATTTCTAGATGGTTTTCCGGATTTCAAGATGATATTTACGGATTTTGAGATGTTTTTATCTCAACTTACGTGTACCGTTTAGTAAATGAAATTCCCAAATATCATTTTCTTTGGCGTAAATTCGTAACAATATCATAATATGCGCAGACCAATCCAAAACTAAAATTTTAGAAGAATCTCAATAAGTGAGATGGACAGGTTGTTAAACATTATTTTCAATGCATATGAAGACTCTTTGTTTTTTATACATAACTTAATCCTTCTACGAGTCTACGACTACATATTTGAGTACTGGCTGAAAGTTCCATGTGACACGGAATGTATGATGGCATGGGCACTATCTCCAGAAAAACGACCCTTGACTTGAACACCCAGAAGGACCTTCTTGTTCTTGTAAATAAAATGTCGTCATTGACCAAAGAAAATTTTGTTTGGGTCAAAATATATTACATCCTTTTATAATAACAGGAAAATTACGTTGAAAATATTTAAATATGTAGTAACGGGATAAGGTTAATGGAATGTGTTATTCTCGATTGAATTCTCGTGGAAAGATATGCCCGTCTATATTTAGCATGTAGCGGTGTCTCAAACAAAAAATAGGAGAATGCATGTGTTTAATGTAAAACAATATTTAAACATGTTATAAAATTCATCATTTAATTAACTAATGAATTAGATTTCATGCAATACAATAACTTCAGTGTTGATATAGTATTAGGCATACATATCCCTTTAAATATGATATTAAAAAAATTTAGTAATCAATATATTATGCAGAAAAAATATTATTTATTCAAATTTAAATCATGAGTGTTGGACTATTGTAATCAGAACAAAAAAATAATGTGTCATAATATTTATTTATTATACAAGACCTTTTTCATAACAATTTTCTTTTGAAATATGATACGTGTCTAATATGACACTCTCAATCAACATGAATTAAATTAGCGAAAATAATTAGTATTTCGTACCATAATAAATAAATTTTCATTTTTTATGCTAAAAGGGTACCCACATTTCATAATCAGTATCAACCATTTCAAGAACAAAGTGGTACATAGTTGGTAGACAGTCTACATTTGAAAGACAAATTTGTACATGTCCCGTATTTAATAAATATGCTGGGTAAATTACTACATTACGGGGTGATGATGAAGCTACAAAGAGCTAGCTTAATGTTTTGGGAAAAGATCAAACGATCAATCTCCTTCATTGGACAGTGTGCTCGTTTAAAAATACGGTAGATAAATACTTTTATGTAAATCGAGTTAAATATATTAAAGAGATTATCTCGTTTTATAAAAAAAATACTATTAAACGTGTATTTAACTTTTCTAAATGCTCTGTTAAGATGGTAACATTTCACTATTTTAGCGAAGCTGTGGTGGCAATCCGTATTAATAAATACGCACACAAAGGCATAGACATGGTGACTGAGCTCACAAACCTTTTATCCTATTTCCTGTGAGTGAATTTAGGACTCACATGTGTTTTCCCATGGTCCTATGTTGTACGTACGTCATTCAAAACATTACTCCACTGGGACCTCTCTCTCTCTCTCTCTTTCTTTCTGGATAAGATCATAGAAATTCAATAATTTTTCAACGTCAACATCTTATTTCTATGTTTTCTCCTCCCCTTGGTATTTTGTAGGTGACGAGCTTTTATTCCTGTTGGTGAGTTTGGTTTCCATTTATTTTCTTACATCAATCACTTCACCCTATCCCTTTTTTAAATTTAATCTCATATCCCAAATAAACAAGTTAAAATAAGTTATTTAAAGAATGATCTCATGGAGAAAAATATTCAATGAGAGGTCTCAATTGATAAAGTTGGGATCGTTCCTTAAATAACTTTATCAATTGAGGCCTCTCATTAAATATTTTCTTTCATAGGTCATTCCTTAAATAACTTACTTATTTAAAATCTAAGATTAAATTTCTCTTTTTTTTTTATTCTTTGGGTCTCCTGCTTCATGTCATGTCGCTCTTGGCTTGGTTGCCTTTAATCAATTGTTGTGCATATTACTCCTTAATACACTGATCGGATGATTTTCTATGGAGATAAATGAGGTTAAATAAAATGATAGATTTATCGTTTTTTTGAAATTAACCTACCGAACTTATAAATTGATGGGTAATTTAATTATACACATAAATATTTTAAAATATATGATGTAATTAAATAATTTATCTAGTTTTTTTAATATTTCTAAAAAAAGGTAATCGGCTCTTATATTAATGATTTAAAGCAGTATTTAACTATAACATGTATTTTAAAATATTTATATATATTATTATATTGTAAATCAAAGTAAATTGATTTAAATAAGATTCAACCACAAAGAACAACCCACGGAATAGAGAATTAAGACAATTTGGTGGGCTGATCTCGTCACACTTCAACCTCTCTTGACCTCTCTCTCTTTTTTCTTTTAGTTTGGACCATTAATTGGTTACACTTGAACTTGCTCTTGAAGTTTTGGGCGCGAAATATCTGATTGATTGGTATGAACAAAAAAGGAAAAATCTGATTTGATTAAATTTAGAAATTAAAAATGCAACGTGGCAATGTGATCCGCTCTTTCTGGTGGCAATTATGTACCCGTTTTGGATATTGAAAAAGTGATTTTACGCAAACTAAGGTAAGTACGTGAGAGGAGTTTTATCTCAACTTATCCAATATTAAAAAAAAAAGGAGAAAAAGGCTTATCCAAACACATCTAATCAAGTGCATGTATGTCAATCACGAATCCAGTGTTTAATAGGACGCATAATCACTCCATTTATTTTGAAATTGAAGAAACTGATTACTAAAAAAATTATTTAGTTACCATTCTGTCTATGATAACTTTTCAATTTTATTCATACTTGACATCCATTATAATGTATGAGGGTAAAGTCAATACAGTATATGAAGGTAAAATCAACACATAATAAATAAAAAGTGAAATTGTAAATTAATATGAAATATTTAATTAGGCTAATAAACCGGACTAACTACAACTTTATATTCTCTGCCATACAAATAGCATCAGAGAAATATTTGAAATAAATGGGTGTATGATTTTCTAGAATACTCTTACTGATTACGTGTCTATTTGTCAAAGTGTTATAAAATCACGTTTATGTATGCAAAAACAAAAAACTCATTTCATATACTAGCTTCGTAAATTGTCCAATGATAATCCAAATAGACCCTATATATATATATGTATGTATGTATTAGAAGTATCATTTCATAAAATCTATTAACATGCGTAATCAATAACAATACTTCAAAAATTTATAAATTGGAGAGATAAAAGTAAGCTGTTGTATCTTGTTTAGGATGATAGGGAAGGGAATCTTACGTTAATTAATTACATGTTGAAATAGCGAGTTGCAATAATTAATACAGCAATGACGTCACGCACACGTACACACACAAATCAAGGCACTTGTTCATGTTACATTTGAGGCATAAAGATAAGCTCGTTAAATATAATTTAATCCCATCTCATATATAAATTATACCCAAACAGTAATTCAATCAACACAAAGTACACCCCACTCAAAACAGACACGTGTAGCAATCAAAATGCACCAGCTTGATGACGTGTACTCTAAGAATCAAGACGATCATGTTTAAGATAATGTTAAATACTGAATGTGTGTATCTCTAACAAGCATTTAGATGCGAATTTGTTACATTACGAGGGATCAGTCACTTCAATTATATCCAGCAACAACTAATGATATTTAATGCAATTTTAAATCCCCATAAAAATTTAAATACAAAATTTGGATTCAAACTTTTTTACAAGTATGTGCATCCTTATGATTAAATTTATCGTATTCAATGTACTAAACGTGAATTGAGAATAAAATTTGAGGGATCATTTTACTAGGCCTGTGAATCTGGTAAATTTATTTTTGGGATAATTACTTTAAAGTCCCACTTTACGAATTAATTACTCTAAGGTCTTAAGAGTTTGTTAATGGTAGTTACTTCACTTATCAATGGTGTTCCTCAACTTGTTATTAACAACCCTTTAAAATCTTAGAGTATTTGATTCGTCATCGTTGGATCTAAATACAATTCTCTCTTTATTTTTCTCTCAAAATGGCCGTCGAATTCTTTTTTTTTTTTGGGCCAGGCCCATGATCCCCCACCCAAAAATTCAGAATATGCCATCAAACCTATAAAGTTTAATTTAAATTCTCTAATGTTTCATATTCTACCTGTTAAGTATTAACCCTCCATCGTTAAAATCACAGTTAAAATTAATTGTTTTATTCGTATTGTGTTATTTTCTATAAATCTTTTTATATAACATGTCATTTTAACTATAAATTTAAGTGTATTATATAAAAATACATTCGCAGTTGACTAACTAATTCAAGTTCTTTCAAAGGATTTTATGTTATTTTAAAATATTTCATTAGTTAAAAATAATTAAAACTATGTATCGAATGTCAAGTGTTATTATTTAATGATAAAGTACATAATAAAAATTACAAAATCATAATATGACAAAAATCTAACTTTAACAGTGATTTTAACCGTAGAGGAATTGACAGACAAAGTATGAAATATTAAGATCGTTAATTTGAATTTAGAGAATTTATGTGAAACTAACTTAAATTCGAGGGGATTTTATGCATTGAACCCAAAAAAGTTCTCTATGACAAATGAAAAAAGAAGAAGAAAGCTTACCAACGTTTTCTTCACCTTTATAATGGGTCTATTTGGATAAGCGGTGGAAAAAGTGACTTTTTGGTAGAATAACTTTAGAAAAAGGAATTCTGAGAAGAAGTTAAAAATGTAACGTGATTTATATTTAGATAAGCGTTGGAAAAGTAACTTTTTTGTGAAAATGAGAAACTGTTTGGATAAACGTTCGAGAAATGAATTTTGGTGAAAAATTACTTAAAAAGACATGAATCTCATTAAATACTACTTATTCATATATATATTATTTTATATATTGTGATACAATAAGAAAAAATAAAATGATAAAAATAAAAAAAATAGAATAAATAGAATATATGTAAATTAAATTTCATTTAAAGGTAAAATTATTCAAATTTTACAAAAAAAAAAAGCCTGATGCTTAATCTGTTACTTTTTTGAACCCAGGTCCTTTTCGATTTAGATGGTATTTGTGAGTTTAATTGTTGCTGAAATGTTAGTTTTTTTTTAAAATGCAATTAATTACTACTTCTAATATGATTTTCTTTACATATCCTTTCCCAGTGTTGAACTTTATGCCCATGTCATGAATTCCATTGTTTGTACTTAGCAACAAGAACAACAATTCATCACAAGATGATGATATAAAATGGCCCAAATTGCAGTACGAGATGAGGATAAAATGAATCATATACTCACATTCTAAACACAGGATAATACATAATTTTGGCCCCAAAAGGCTAGATTGAAATTAGCTAAGCAATCCATGTACACCAAGAGAAGATGAACTGACACGAATTGTAGCAAATTTAATAGCCAACGCAATAAAGTTTTTTGGTTCAAAATCAAATCACCCCACAAGCTTCAGGTTATGAAGAAATGTTGACCAAGACCATGAGCAGAACATGGTGCATCACTAACTTGAGAGGCCAACAAGCCCACAGGCAAGACCAGAGGAGAGATGAGCATACCCATCAAAGAGCTAATTATGCTAGTACTAATTATAATAGCAATAATGAGGCCATAAATACCCAAAACTCCAGCCATAACAATAGGAGCCATGGACTTCATTACCAACTCAGGTCTCTTCACACCAATCGAAGCCACACCTACCCCTCTCTTCGCTGTGCCATAGGCAGCTCCCATGCACTTCGTTCAAAATCAAATCACCCCACAAGCTTCAGGTTATAAACCATGAGCAGAACAAAACACAACCCCAAAATTCTTTAATTGACTAATAATAATATCACATAACTAATTGAATTTTATAATTTTTCAATTAACTATTAATATCAATTGTATCGCTAAAAACGTAAAAAAATAAAAAAAACCTCTTCCCATATTTGAACGGACATTAAAGACAACAAAAAATACATCCCAACAAATATGCCTCCTCGCTTATCGAACTCATGGCTTGGTGGTCATAGGTTATTGCCTATTGGCTTCACCTTTCGATGCTGCACACTTAGGGATCGTTCTGAGATGTTTCAACCAAATCAAGAAGGAGAAGGTCCATAAATCCTTACCTAAGAAAGCAGAGGAAGACAACGAAGGGGAGGCTGTTGGCGAGCATCGGGATGGAGAGATATTCGGCGTGGTTCTAGGTCAGATTGCGTTGGTTTCTTCATCATCAGCGACGGGGATTCAAGGCGTGATGAAGAGGGCATTCTCAATGAGAAGATCATTGTCGGTGTCAGAGAGGTATTGCAGGATCCCTGACCAATACGTGTCATTAGCTTCACCTATTGGAGAGGAAGACGATGAGGGAGAATCAAAGGAGGAAGACGATTTGTGATAAAGAAGAAGAGGCACAGTTGAGGAGGCAAGATCTTGAGAGCCTGTAAGGCCGTCAAACAGTCCAACAGCAAAGGAACACGTTTAAAAGAATATAAAAAATAAAAATTTTGCCAAAAGTAAAAGGAATGGCAGGTCTGATGAAGAAACACCGCTTCTTTTAGGCTTAAATGCACGTAGATGCTGCTTCGTCTCAAAAGGCACTTTTTTAGTAGAAGGCCTTTTACAGTGAAGCATTGCCAAACATCCATAATACAATGTAGCTTTATATGTATATTCGTCATTTTCAGGGTAGGGGTGTTATAATTATTTATGAGATTCTGATGCCACCGTGAAAGATATTCATAATGGCGACATTGAGTGAATCCCCAATATCAAGTTTCAATACAAATTCCGTTGAAAATAAACATGTGGCAGGCATCAACCTAAGCTTTCGATTCTCTCGTGCTATTGGCCAAATAATAAATGCGAAAGAGCAATGTTACGAGTACGTGCTATTTTAAATAGATGCGAGTTTTTTAAAAAATCACGATGTAATATACAGGAAAAGTTACAATTAAATCTTAAATAGGAGAATTAATGAATGAAATATTCAAAAGATTCAAAAAATTATTATAAAGTTCCAGAAGTAACTGCTGAGGTTGTCATTAATAATCTCATCAGCTTTCATTAATAATCTCAACAGTTACTTCTGGGACCTCATGATAATTTTTTGAATTTTTAGAATAATTTTATGGTTTGACCTGTGCGTCATTTTCCCATGAATAAATCATGAGAGGAAAAAGAAAAGGATGATGTGGAGGTTTTCCGTCCATAATTTAGCCAAAGTAAAATAAATCTCGTGTGATCAATTACATATTTATATGAACCATACAGTGTTTATTTAGAATAATGTTTTCAGAAGTCAAACATACATTCAACAGTATTTTTTTTGTAAAACAAAATAATCTCCTCTATATATTTACCTCAATTTGGATAAAAGTATTTCTCTACCGCGTTTTTAAATGGGCTCATTATTAATATTTTTTATGAAGATACAATTTTTTTGTATTTATTATGTTATGAAGGGTTGATTGTTGATTATTTTTTCATGTAAATAATTTAAAATAAAGGTCCACGAGGTAGAATAATAGTTAGCACTCAGCAGATACGTATTGCATTAGGATTAACTGATGCAAGTCTCATACCATGCGTTGCATTTTGTCCTGAGAGGAGAAACTAGTGTTAAATATATTCAAAAAAACTAGTGTTAGAAAAAAATTCGAGTCGATCACTGTATCTGTACGTAATGGAGAGTTTTTTCCCCCATTTTTAAAACCAACTCTCTCATTCAGTCACTCTCATTGTATCTCTCTCGTCTTTCCTCCTCTAGGAATAGCTTCTCCCAACACCTCCGTCCTCCAGGAAGGGTGTCCAGCATCTCTCTCTCTCTCTCCATTCATACATACATATAAATATATATGATCTCCATGGCTTCACCACTTGGCTGGTAAGAAAAACGTCAGTTTGAATGGAGAATCTGAAAGGAGGGACTCGACCGCCATGGGTGGGGCTTGGAGCTGCTGTGTGGATTCAGATAGCTTCTGGAAACGCCTACACCTTCCCTCTCTACTCTCACTCTCTCAGATCCGTTCTGGGTTTTAACCAGCGCCAGATTGCCTTGCTCGGTGTCGCCAACGATATTGGCGAGAACGTTGGCCTCCTTCCTGGTCTCGCCTCCAACAAGTTCCCTCCTTGGTTCATTCTCTCTGTCGGTGCTCTTCTCTCTTTCCTTGGTTATGGTGTTCTTTGGCTCTCTGTTAGTCGTACTCTTCCTTCTCTTCCGTACTGGTTGGTATGTTCATCCTTCCCTTCCCCCCCCCCCGTTTCTGAACCTTTGTATCTGGGGAATCTCTTGATTTGAATTTCTCCTGTCTAATTTTCTTCGAGAATCTCAAAAATTAGTCTTCTAAAGGCGCACTTTCTCATTAATATACCGTTTTATACTTTATTGTCAAATATAATTTTTTAATCGTGGTGTTGAGTAGTGTAGAAGGAAATGACTCAAATGCACACTATATTTCATTTCGGAAGAGGGTGTACGCAAGTATATATAGAGAGGATCATGCTAAGTCATTAGGGCTTTTTGAGAGCTTATAAGTAACAGTGTGCAGCTTTGGGAAAGCGATTAAGAATTACTTTTATACAAATCGAGATAAATATATGAAGTAGATTATCTCTTTTTACGGAAAAACACGGTAAAACAAGCTCAACTCTACCATTAACAACCTATCATTGATTTTTTCCTTTAGCATACTTTTTATATAACCTGTAATATACTAATAATAACCCTATTCTAACGATTACCATAAAAACATTTTACGATCAATCTTACTTCATTAAATAAATTAAACTCCTGAAAGTGATAACCGACATTATGTTAAAGTTTCCCATGATTGAATTAAGAGTAAATTGTTGTCATTCTTGAAGTTTGGACACAATTTCGTTAATTGGTCCTTAGCTTTCACATCTAACTCGAAAAATGTGTTCTGTGATGGACTATGATAAAAAGCTTTCATGAACTTTTACTTTGTGTTTTATTTCTGCTTTGGCAACAGAATTTATGTTTCTTAATGCACAACCTGACATTGCTCGAGTTCTGATTTCATGTGATATTTAAATTTGCAGTTATGGATTGCTTCAGCTGTCGCCACTAACTGTACTGCATGGTTATCCACAGCTGTTCTAGTCACCAACATGAGAAACTTCCCTGCAAGCAGAGGCACGGTAGCCGGAATCCTCAAAGGCTATGGAGGCATAAGTGCTGCAGTTTTCACTGAAGTTTACAGCTTAGTTATTCACAATTCTTCTCCTAAATTCCTCTTGTTCCTTGCCCTTGGAATTCCTATTACATGTTTTGTCTTGATGTTTCTTGTCAGGCCTTGCACTCCTGCTTCTGGCGAAGACCCCTCAGAAAATAGCCATTTTGTCTTCATCCAAGCCTCTAGTGTTGTCCTAGGTTTATACCTTCTTGCAAGCACAGTACTTAATGATGTTGTCTCCTTAAGTGATGCAGTGTCCTATGTTTTGATCATTGTGATGATCCTCCTCCTTATGGCTCCTCTTGCCGTCCCCATAAAGATGACATTGTTTCCCGGAAAAGCCATCAAACCAGAGGCACAAGCAGGATCTTCAGAGTGTGATGAGAAGTCAGAACCTTTGTTGCTTGAGGCATCTCAATCAACAGCAACACTTGGGAGTTTTTATGACAATGACGAATCATCTGAGGTGGCTATGCTTCTTGCTGTGGGTGAAGGGGCGGTGAATAAGAAAAGGAGGAGGCCGAAAAGAGGGGAAGATTTTAACTTTCGCGAGGCAGCGATTAAAGCTGACTTTTGGCTTCTGTTTCTGGTTTTCTTCGTTGGTGTGGGAACTGGGGTTACCGTGGTAAATAATCTAGCACAGATTGGAATTGCACAAGGTGTGGAAAATACCACAATCTTGTTGTCCACTTTCAGCTTCTGCAATTTCGTGGGTCGGCTTGGTGGAGGAGTTGTTTCTGAACATTTTGTCAGGTCAGCTACATGTTGTATCTGGGTACATTTTAGAAATCACAATCAGAACTGTAATGAAGAACACTTCTTAAAATAATCGAACAGATAATAAAGTCCATGAAACAACGAAGTTTTCATATTGAGCTAGACCTTGTTGTAAAGGCACATAACTCACCCCACCGTCTAGTCTGTTGAGGGAACCACCAGAATTAAGTTCTTTGGATTTCAATGTTCCACTAGATTTATATATAGATGATACTGTTTTGAAATTATGTGCAGAACAATGACAATCCCAAGAACAGTGTGGATGACGTGCACACAGATAATAATGATAATCTCGTACCTCCTGTTTGCATATGCTGTGAGTGGAACCCTTCATCCAGCAATAGCATTTCTGGGAATCTGCTATGGTGTGCAGTTTTCTGTAATGATTCCTACTGTTTCTGAGTTATTTGGCCTCAAGCACTTTGGTGTTCTCTACAACTTCATGATCTTGGGGAACCCTCTTGGTGCCTTCCTCTTCTCTGCTCTCTTGGCCGGCCATGTCTACGACGCTGAAGCAGCCAAGCAGCATGGTCTGACTCTGAGCCATCTGGTGCATGACTCTGTATCAAAGGCCTGCGTTGGACCTTCCTGCTTTAGGCTCACCTTTTTTGTTCTGGCTGCTGTGTCTGCTGTAGGCACCCTCTTGAGCGTTGTTTTGACTTTGAGGGTGAAACCTGTTTATCAGATGCTTTACTCTGGTGGTTCCTTTAGGCTTCCGCAATCCTCCTCAAGCCATTAAAATGATCTTGAGACTACTAATACTTGAAGACCTGATATATACATACGTGTGTGAAATTTGTATTACTATGTAAGATGCATGTGTGTGGCTGAGCATCAGCATGAGGCGATCACCAGTTTGTGCTGTAGCTGAGTAGTTGTACCTATCGGTGTAACAAACCAAACCGGATATATATATAGAGAGAGAGAGAGTATGCCAATAATTATTTTCTTGAAAAGAGCTAATTCCATTTCTGCATGAGACATGGTTAGAAAAGAAAAATATACATGTAGAATTGTAGATTGCATGAAAAATAATTTCAATGAAATAAAATAGAGTGAAAAGAAATAGTGATGGTCCTGCTCTTTATCAGAAAGCCCAATTCGCCCTTGTGCTCCACTACAAAGGCATCGAAAGCCCAGATAATCTCGGGCTTGGTTTGAGCCCATCAAACTGGCAGGAACTATTAAGAGGCCCAGATAACTTCAACACCTTGGTCCAGTTTGTAGGAAACTGACTCACAACCTATAAAACCGTGACTTCAAATTTCATTGGTGATGCGATGATTTTATTGGTAGATAATCTATAAATACATCTTTAAACGATTTATAAATCAGTGGATTCAACTCGTGAACATTTGCGTACGGAAAAAGCACTTCAATGGAGAGGCTTTAGGGGGCGAGTACTTAGTGGATGTAATTAATTATTAATCACTGGGATTTATGATTATGATTTGGCAATTAAAAAAAGGATAGCTCATGAGAGTCTAATTACTCCTACTTGATGAGAGGTTAGGCTGGGGATCCGAAGGGGAAGCTTCTTATACACAGAATCCAACATCTTTACGCATCACTTCACCGACCACCAAAAAACAAAACGAGGTTCTCAGATTCAATTACTTCTGTTTTAAAAAAAGTGTTGTGAACCCCAAACCTAAATCAGATGAGGCGTCTCTGTATCGAACTCGTCCATCTAATCACACGTGGAAATGTGTGAAAGAGATGAAACACTGACTCTAACTCTAACTCTAACTCTGTGTGTTTATGAATCTGTTGGGAAAATAATTTTACATAAACCGAGGTAAATTTGTAAAAGGAGTTTCATCTCGATTTACGCAAATATAATTTTTAACAAAGTTGTCAAACATGCCATTTTAGTATTTTACTCTCCTTCAACTGCCACGTGGCTTCTGCCCGCATGCAAACAAATTTTTTTTTTGGATTTCTTCTCTAGGCATTCCCAAGTGTTACGGAGCCATTACTCCCCTTCAAAAGACGTCTCATAGGGGTGTGCAGCGCGCTCGATTATATAGCCCAACACCCTTCTGAGCCTCTTCGATGTGAGACTTTGACATTCTCCCCCAACCATTAGCGACCTCGCCGCGGGGCCCACCGGCAACCTCGCAGGCGTCCGGAGGGTCCACCAGAGATCGAAGGCTCAGGGCTGACTTTGATACCACTTGTCATGGGGCCATTACTCCCCCCAAAAGACGTCCCATTGGAGCGTGCAGCGTGCCCGATTATATAACCCATCACCCTCCCGAACCTCTCCGATGTGAGACTTTGACATAAGGCTGGTAATCTTCTAGATACACCAACGCTCTCAGACTAATCTGAATATTTCATTATAACCACTTCAAAGGGTGAGATAGCTAGTAAGAAAATTTAACATTTTTTCATACCTAAACGGAGACCGACCCTAATTTTGGTTAAAGAATGATGGATCTTACCATTTAACCACACCTCCTGATTCCCGTTAAACATTTTGACAACCCAATCCTGTGACTATTCTCTCCTTAGAATTTATATTACGATTCTCGAACCTGAAATATTATTATTTATAATTTACTAGATTAATTTTCTTTAAAAATGTCACATTGCATTTTTATTTCTGTTTCAGTCTGTAAAAGTGTTTAATTTTTTAAACTCTGATCGAAACAAACTTTTAGAAAATAATCTTCTAATGGTCGCTCTATGAAAAATAATAAATTTATGAAGTAAAAATTATAAATTCGGTCCAAACCAGATTCATTGTGGGAATCGAAACCGTTGCATTACGACCAAAATGAACATGGCCAGCATGTCACAAGATAATCATTCGTGATTAAATTAATTTTTAAAATGCAACTTGCATTTTTTTAAGATGGGAAAAATTCATGGGATTACAATATGAAACTTTTAAAGTATATAATAAATATGTTGAAAGTTATATTTTGTTTTTAAAAAATATAACTCTACTCAATCCTGTTAGATTGATCACAATCTAACAAGCTATGCCATGAGTGATATCATAATAATTGTAGTTTTCTAATGAAATTACATAATAATTGCATTAGATTTCAAAACATTAAAAAATAGAATGTTTTTTCACCAATAGAAATCTAATATAGTAAAAAGGATTTAATGTTTTACAGTTGTACCAAAATCTAACCATGTTGTTGGCAATATTTTTGAACCTGTAATCTTGTCATTTTATGACAACTTTTTTTTTTTTCCTTTCCAGATTTAAAGGAGCACAAGTTAATAATTAAGAGGGATCACACTCGCAATCTTAAAAGAACTTTAATGGTCCTACTTTATGACGTACTTTATGACGTTACCAGCATATATTCTATTACATCATGGATCTGCATGATTGATGGTTTTATTTTTATCCAAAACAATTAAAATAACTTGGATCAGATCTGGGCAAGCGTCAAAGGCAGAGCTTGGTTCTGGAAACCAAGTCCATGGTTTTTAGCTTTCAAATTGATTAATGTAATGAAATAATAAAGTCAAGGATCAGTCTCCATAAATTTCAACTTAGCCTCCCTCTTGGACCAGCTTCTTCCCCACTGCCTCCGTCCTCCACGGAGAGAGGGAAAGTGACCCAACACACAACACACGCTCACAGACATTTCCTCCATTGAACTCTTCGCTGGAAACGCGTGTCTGGATCTGGGAAGGAAGGCGAAGCTGTGAGTGAAATGGCGGATCTGAAAGGAGGGACTCGACCGCCATGGGTGGGGCTTGGAGCTGCTGTGTGGTTTCAAGTGGCTTCTGGGAACTCCTATGGCTTCCCTCTCTACTCTCATTCTCTAAGATCGGTTCTGGGTTTTAACCAGCTCCAGATTGCGTTGCTCGGTGTCGCCAACGACATTGGTGAGAATGTTGGCGTTCTTCCTGGTATCGCCTCCAACAAGTTCCCTCCTTGGCTCATTCTCTCCGTCGGTGCTCTTCTCTCTTTCCTTGGCTATGGCGTCCTCTGGCTCTCTGTTAGTCGTACTCTTCCATCTCTTCCTTACTGGTTGGTATGTCCTGTCCATCATTCTCTTCTCTTTCTACTCGTTCTTTTTAATGCTTGTCACAGTGAGTTCATTCAAATGTCTTCGATCTTACATTCGAACCATCTGGCTTACCTGTCTTTCAATTTTGAAGCCTTCCATCTGTGGATGCTTGATTTGAATCTTCTCTGCCTATTAACCTTTGAGCCTTTTTTTTCCAAGAGAGAATCTAAAAACCGGTCTCCGAAATTTACGCTCCCCTATTGGTTAGTCTCGAAAATTAGGCGTCAAATAAATGCATTAGCCTTCTCTGTTGGACCATATTACTTATCTACGCTTCTTTGTGATCACGATTCAACAAGGGCGCGCGAGATCAGTCGTTTCACACTTAAATTTCGAAGCAAAAACAGTGAAGGGTATATTTTTAGGCGCCAATTACACCTTATCCTTTCATGTATTGGTTTAAATTCAACTATGATGTTGTTATCCTGTCATTAGTTACTGTAAAAAACAATTTATCACTCTTAATCATATAAATAAAACTTTTGGAAATGATCCTCGATCTAATATTATAGTTTCTTACGATCAATGTCGGAGTTAATTTATTGTCACTCTCATTCTTAGTTAAGGTTGGACACGAAATTTATGAGCTTGGTTATGTTTATAATGCAAAATCATACCCTGCCTAAGATTCTAGTGAATGTAAACATCGGGTTCTTCGATAATGGCATAAAATATGGGGGTTAACACTTTTTGGGAAAGAAATAATGTGATGTTAAGCTATAAAATATAGATTACATCCTCATGCTATAATTCTTCTCCAAAAGCTAATCATAAATATCTACGAAAACTGCGCCAAGTTTTTGCAATTTCAAAATAGATTTAGCTAGCTGATATACTTCTAATTTAAATACTTCTTCAATTGATATTTAATTTGCAGTTATGGATTGCTTCAGTTGTTGCCACCAACGGTAGTACATGGTTAAGCACACCTGTTCTTGTCACCAACATGAGGAACTTCCCTGCGAGCAGAGGCACAGTCGCCGGAATCCTCAAAGGTTATCTAGGCTTAAGTGCTACGGTTTTTACTGAAGTATACTGCCTAGTCCTTCACAGTTCTTCAACCAAGTTCCTCTTGTTCCTTGCCCTTAGCATTCCTATTACTTGTTTTGCCCTGATGTTTCTTGTTAGGCGTTGCAATCCTGCTTCTGGTGAAGACCCCTCAGAAAATGGCCACTTTGTCTTCATCCAAGCCTCTAGCATCATTCTAGGTTTATACCTTCTTGCAACCACAGTAATTGGCGATGTTATATCCTCAAGTGTTGTAGCATCCTATGCTTCGGTCTCTGTGATGATCCTTCTCCTCATGGCTCCTCTTGCTGTCCCTATAAAGATGACATTGTTTCCCAGAAAAGCCATCAAACCAGAGGCACCTGAGGCACAGGTAGTATCTTCAGA
>JANTPZ010122211.1:0-19606 GCA_025593235.1 Vachellia pachyceras | reverse complement strand
TTTGATTAATGGCAATTATGTGAATTTAAATCTAATCAAGGTCAAATGGTTATATTTTTAATCATTTTGTTAAATGATTGATTTTAGAACCTTTGATGCTACTTAATATCAATTGTCATTGTAGACACTTTTAGAAGAAATTGAGATTAAAAGCTTTGGATTTGCAAACCTTATATTATGTTGGCAATTGGGCTAAATTCAAATTCATTTCATTAGAGTTGGCCACGTGAAGGATGCATGAAAGAATAGAGACAGCCACCATCCAAAAGCCCATTATGCTATCCCATGGATTGATTCCTTCGTTCCAGCTCCAGGCCCACTCGCCAGCCGCCAAGTACATATTCTCCATTCATTCAATTCGCCACGCACACAGAGGATTATGAGAGGAGAATTCCATTTCAAGCCACATCACCACCTAGAGAAAAAGCTATTCTCTCAACCTATCGCAAGGAATTTTGGAGAGAACAAGCCGCCACTTCCATCATCGAATCCATCCATTGAACCGAGATACCACCTGGAGATTCCTTCCTCATCATCATTCTTTCATTCATATAGAAAGAGGGGAGCATTAATTCCATTCGTCCAGAGGAGGGAGAGAACCATTATTGTTTTATTTATCTATTTGTCTCATCTGGGCGCTCATATCCATCCACAACGGACATCACACGCACAGCTGCTCCAAATTTCCAGCTTCATTCAGCTGCTAGCCGTCGCTATTCCAGCTTTTCATTCTCCTCGCAGATTCGTTCGAAGATGATCGCCGCAGCACTTGGGATTCAGGGACTCTTGATGGCAATTAGTGGCTAATTCTAGGATTCTCTAATTCAACAACAATGGCATGAGCTTGAGTCTTCAAAGGGGAGTTTTAGTTGCTTTAATTTCCATCCAATAATTGATTAACAATTCCTAGGTCTTAGGATAGTTTCTCTAATTATTGGAACAATTTCTATTGTTTGATAGGATTTATTTTGGAGATTATTGTGACTGGAATTATTGCTTGGCATTTGATATTGGACTTATTATAACTTTAATTTCAATTACAATGTTGTGGTATCACATTGTATTGGATTTAGAGTGAATATTTTGTGATTTTCTAAGGTGGCTTAGAATCTTGGATCAAATAATCTTTTGCTAGCTTTAATTCTATTTGAATTTAAGAGTTACAATTAAGCAGTGGTTTTATTATCCTTAATTCCTCTTTACTATTCTGCTGGCAGTTAGTAAATTGGAAGTTTGGAAAATATTTTGTGGCAATTCGAGGTGGCTCGATTGTTGGATTAAAACTTAATTATAATTCTTTAATTCAATCTTTTAACTCCCATATCCATTGAAGTGATGATCGCCGGCGTTATTGAGTTGGAGAATTGTTTTCCATCGTCATTATTCGCGCTTCATTTATCTTCGTTTGTTTCGCTTGTTTTCATATTCAAAAATATCAAAAAGAAGTATTTTCATTTTAGTTTAATTCGTAGGATTCACATAAAATTTCCTCCAACGATTTTTCAATTTGAGTTACTCACATTTAATTACTAGGATTTCATTTCGTTTTATCGGCTCCTCAAAGTGAACACAACCCGGATTGGTGCTATACTGCATTAATTCGGTTAAAATCTTTGACGCGGATTGAGGCGACTAAAAGTTCGCTTGTCAATCTTTATCCGGAATATTTTGGAGTTACAATATGAAAATATTGGTGTGAACTAGAAGGTCAAACTTTTTAAATATTAGTGACTACTAGTTAATTTAAATAGCAAATTATTTTAGTATCAGTTTAAATGTACAAGTTTACAAGTGAAACTGCGTTATTATAAATTTTAAACATAGACGAAGCCAGTTCTAAATGCATAAGAAAGTCCCTTCGTGGACATCCCATGATATATATTTATATATACATAAGAAGCCAAATAATAATATTGATTTGGCTTCACTTAAGCTCTATGCCTTCTTACTTTTTTATTTTATTCTTTTCCACAATTTTCTGCTTTAGTTTTTATGCATTACATATATTTTCATTTTTTTAATACTTATTTTTCCAATTATTTCAACTTTTTTCTTGCTGTGCCTTTTTATTTAGCTTTTATTGATTTACTATTATAGTCATGTATCATATAAAAATCTAATCGTACAAAAGAGGCCAAAGGCATTGATAAAGCTTAAGCAAATGTGTTCATGAATTATTTTTGTCAAACGACAAAAAGGAGTTCATGAACTAATTCAATCCTCAAGCACTTTTTTGCATAAATAATAGAAGTTCTTTTTAGTTTATGCTCGATCAATCAACCAATAACTTATCAAGTCCCCAATATAGATTAGCGAGGTGATTAGCTTCCCAATTTAGATTTAAATTGTCTAAATCTGATTTAGATGAGTTAAATTTAATTTTTTATTTTATTTTTATGAAAAAATTTATTTTAGTGAGTACACAGTGTAAAATAAAATTAATTTTTTAATTATCGTATTTTTAAATAATAATTTTTTTATTAAAAATGTTAGTTAAATCTATAAAAATCAAATCTAGTTAGTTTAGAGATAATGAATTGTAGAAACTCATCACAGTTTCATCAACACAGACCACCTGAATATATTTTTGACACAGATCACCTGAATATATGCTTGACATTATGAAATACGTGTCGGATTCTTTTTTCCTGCAACAAAAATAGGGACCCCAGAAATTCAAATGAATATCTTTGCCTGAAAAGAAAAGTGCTGAAATGGAGCTGGTCCAATTTTTTGGGCCTGAAGAGTGAAGACTGGCCTTTTATGGCGGGACTCGAGTTCCGATGCAGCTGGTTTTGTCAATCGAGCTACTTTCATGAACTTACCTGGTGGACGGGGTGATCCTCTTACAATTTTGGAGGGACCGGTCCCCGGTGATTAGGACCACCGTTGCATCGCCGGAAGTAGTAGTCGGACGATGACTACTGTGCTGAACCATACCAAGTTGGGAGTGCTAGTGGTGCTTCAGAGAGAGCAACCGTAAGTAACGGATAATTTTTCGACATTCTTCTTAGCAGCAAGACGTTTTGGCGTATGTTTTAGTTGTAAGCGGCTGAGGCTTCAGTAGGCGTAACTTGTGTTCACACCTTCTGAAAGTCTTTGTTCTCTTGCATGCTGGTACTGCCACCCTACCAGCAATGCTTTTAGTTGTATTTTTACAATGTGTTTTGTCTTATATGCTAATTGCCATCTCTACCTTGTTTGTCCCTCTAAAATGCTGTTTGAGTACGATTTTTTTTCTTGCAGTGAACTTTTAAGGACATGACATTGACAATCTCAGCCGCACAATCGTGTATTCTGGTATGCTTAGAAATAATTTCGTGTCCCGTTTTCCCCTGTAGAATTATGTTGCCTGTACACTCCCTATCCAAAAAAGGAAAAAAATAGTCATTTGGCTGAGGGGCCTGGACTAGAGTTCATTAGGTCTCTATTTGTTATTTTTGTCTTTTACGTATCTCCACTACAATTCATTCATTACAATCTGCACCTTTTCGTCATAGTGTGAGTTAAGCATATTGTTTAATTCATGTTGCTCAAGTCTTGTTTTTTTTTTGTGGCCAAAAAAAAAAATTAAGTCTCGTTTTGTGCATGTTGCTATTTGATATAGAACCATACCTTAGTTAATTGGCGGAAGCCAATCCAACAGGGTGAAGGTGCGGGATTTACAGGATAAAACCTGTAAATTAAGGATTTGATTAGCTAAAACCCGAAAAGAACTTGTCTCTAGATCGATACCTATAAAAGTCTCCATAGTAGTTTATCAAACTTTTGTAACTCAACCGCATTTTATCCTGAATACAAAACACAAATAAATATTTGTCAAAAACTTCTAATTCATCCTCTAAAATAACTGAATATAACTTGATTCATAAATAAGGAAACTTACTGATCCTAATATTACTCAAAATATTAAAAAATATCCTAAATATTCTGAAGGTAATACATTTGATGGATTTTATAGGATAGTAAATCTAAAGAATTAAATTAATAAATAAAACATAAAATATCCAAAAAAAACTAGACATCTCAGCTTTTGGTGGACCCCTTTTTAGCCGTTGGATCTCCCTCAAGATGTATTTTCCAATTTTTCTTTTAACAACAACAACAACTAGAAGATTTATCCTACTAGGTGGAGTTGACTGCATGGATTGCACAACTTTGTATTTAGTGCCTTTTTAAATGAGTATTTAGCATTACCATTAGCATTTAATGATATGTTTCTTCTGTATTTGGATAAAACAGACAATTTGATGTTTGGGTCGTAGTTTTACTTTGTATATTTTAACATGTGCCTGAAGTCACTGCAATGTCTTTTCAGTGTTTTAGTGGAAAGCAGCTAACAGGTCTTGTGATCTTTCAAGGGGAGACAGGATATCGGGGCTTTTTGGGTAGGAGAATGAGGTACTGTGCATGATATTGGTTTCGGTTTGAGCTTTTGTTAATGTTATTTTCTTCAAATCAAAATGCATTTGTTTTGCAGATGTAGTTATTTTGTCCCATCAAAACTGTCAAAAATGAGCAATCAATAAAGCGTAAGTTTGCAGAGAAGATGCTGATGGGAATTGAACGACCTGGTTCAATAAGTAGCTCAAAATTTCATAACAAGGTAGATGGATGCATGTGTACTTTGATATCTGTGTTATCTCTGGGGTCTCGGGGTGGGGGAACGGATGGAGTAAATTTTCTTATTTCATTTGCTTCCTTTAGATTTTCAACTCTGCTTTATTTAGGTGAGGACCTGAAGGTTTATGTTTGTTTGAGCTTTTTTGAAGCTTGCAGAGACACTGATCTGAGCTTTTGAAGCTTGCCAATCTGAGCATTTTTGTGTGTGTGTGTGTTTTTTTTTTAACTTTTTAAACTTGACTTAAGCTCCACTGGTTGGGAAGTTATTGTGAGGTAAGCATTAAAGTATGGTGATCAAGCTTAGCTTTGTTCTGCTGCTGTCCATATTAGATTGGTTGTAGTTTGCTACTATGAAACTGACCTTATATATGATTCATCATAAATATAGGTATCTGTTGTCATGGATTATAACCTTCCTGATGGAAATGAAAGAGGTGAAAAGAAATCTGAAATGAATCTTAACGGCGAAGTAGATGAGGTGGACATCTCTGTGGCATGTAAGAGATTTCCATCAATCATTTTGGGTAGTGCTTCTCAAGTGGATTTATATGACGGGACCACATCTCTCCCTGAAATTACAAGCATTCTAGAAACAGTGGATTTAGAACAATATTTTTCTGATTCTTCTGAGGTAAGGTGGGTGCAAAGTACACTCTCTGAAGCTCAGCCTTCTGTATATGCCAACCATTCTAGTGTAAAATCTTCCTCTGCAAGTGAAGATTCTTATACTCATCCTTTATCACCTCATTCGATGTCTTCAATACATGAAGAAAAATTGGATCATCAAGTCAACAAGGAGGATTCTCTTGGGAAAGAAGGATTGCAGTCCCACTTCAAACTTACACCTAATGAGTTATTTCTTGACAAGTCTATTGCATGCATACCGGATTAACCAAGAGAAATTGCCAGCAGCTGGAAAACTGTGGCTTTCACTCAGTGAGTTCCTAGAAGTGCTTGGATTTTGAAAGACATGTTCTTTGGATTTCAATTTCAAAAATTGATTTGGATGCATGTTGATCCTCTTGTTTTCATGTAGTTACGGAAATTGCTACACCATTTTCCATGAACATATGCTGATCTACAGAATGCACATTCTCAAATTACTGATGGGCAATATTTGATTTTTGTGGGAAAAATCTTATCATCAAGGTAGCTTCTATTTTTTTGTTTAATTTCTTATTTTTCTTGACTAGATATGTTCGTACTTATCCTTTTCTTTTAATCTAGGTTTAAAATAATATAAAATCTTGCTCTGTCACTTGGATGAGGGCAGGGATGATATACTTAAATGTGGTTCAAGCAACTTGACTTTGCCATCATGCATATACTAAAATGGGTAGTCATGCAACATGAAGAGGTTTACTGCAAATTACTTCATAATTTATGGTGCTTAATATGGCAAGTATAGATGATCGTGTCTAATAAATTGCACAATTTACTTTCACATCAAATGACATAAATGACCTAGAGTTACAAATGATGTTGTCATTCGATTTTTTGTGCTTGCAGAAGCTTGGCACTCATGTAAATATTTTCATAGACTAATTTTGTTAGCTGTAGACAACAATGCCCTTAATGCGTGAAGGGTCCAATTTGGCCTTTTATGGTTACGACTTACGAATTGCTTTTGTATCTTTGTGGATCCAATTATTTAGGATATTGGTTGGCCTTGCAAGTTCATGTTAACCTCTTGATAAGATTTAGTATTTTCATTGCAGGGGGGTCAAAGCTAGTTTTTCCTTTTCATTTCTTGAGGTGGTTGTGGAAAGTGAATCAACTTTTCAAGATGTGACAGGCAATATTACTGACCAGTGTAAAGAGACAATTTATTTGCATCTGAAGAAATTTTTCCGTGGCACTCATTTTACCTGTAGGCCTTTCCTTAATAGTCTTGCTGAGAAGTATCAAAAAGGAGATTTAGCTTGTGTGAGTGGCAAGGTGAGTTTCTTGCGTTTTCCCACATGTTCTGTGTTTTGCAATTGCTAAAAGTGGAGGAATTGGTTTTTGCTTATATTGACAAATACATCACAGATGTCATTTTTGAAGATGATAATATTCTTGATAGAAACTAACTGTGTGAAGTAGGCAGCTGTATCTAATTCTGTTCTGAGTTATCAATACTTGGTTGGGCACAATCTACAACAGCCTTTGGAATAGTACACATAATTAGTCATATAACAAGGAGGCTTCTAGTGGACCTCTATATCGTTAGCGTGAAAACTTGGAGTAGAAGACGAGAAGATGCAGCTATTCTGTATTTCTCACAGCTTTACTTGAATGATGCTATGATTATATAGGAGAGAAGTGGGAGTAAAAAGCACTAAATCCCTTGAAATCAGAAAACAGGCTCTCCAACTCCGAAGGTTGTAACTGGGTCCTTCCTATGATGCTTCCCACAACTAACCTTCTGTGGATGACCTACTGAACTGGCTTAGCTGACATAATATTTTCTTAGCCGCATCATCATCAACCTTGAAATTACTAGAAATAGTTGAAAGTCAAATCAGCTTCTGTAAATACAACAAGAAAAACAAGTTTTCCTTTCCTTTTCTTTTTAATAGACAGAATTTGTTGGCATTTGTTGTATCTAAATTCATGCTAGCATTACCAAAAGCCTCTCCCTTCAGTTATCTATGGATTCCCATCTAATTTGTTTCAGACATTTTCTTATGGTTGAATTTCGTTGTTCTTTTAAAATAGGTTAAGACTGTGTGTGCTAAAAATCATTATGAGATGAGAGATTATACTCTTGATGTGCTTGATGATGGAAATGATTCGTCCTTCTGTGCTAAAGAAATGCCATATCCAATCTACCCTTCAAAAGGAGGTTTGAACCCATATTTTCTCAGGAATATCATTGCAAGGCATGCACTTCAAAACCATGCTTATATTACTTCGCATGCAACCTGTCAAATCTTAACATTTTTTATTTTTGAAATGTGCTAAATGTCTCTTCAATTTGAGTTGTAATCAGTAATAATGCCCCAGTTTTCATTCGTTTGGATGGATATTGTAATTTGTTTAACCTGCTTTATTTTGTTATGCTATTTTCCAACAGAGATAATTGTGTTATTGGAACCGCCGGTAATGTGCAACTACACAGTTTTTATCCATATATGGAAACCTGATCCTTGCTAAATAAACCTTAGACTTCTCTAGATCAAACATCATATTTTAGCATGTTGCTGAGGAAACTTTCTGTTTATATATGGCTCTCACGTTTTTTATTTGTCCTCTGGTGTCAAAGAAGAAACATCAAGGGTCATGCTAATAATCTTTCATTAAGATAACAAATTTAATGCATTATATGATGTATGATTTTCTATTATTTTATTTCTTCCAGAGGCTTACAGGCCTTGCCAGTCAATATTGATCCAATACCTCAAGAAATCACTGAGCAATTTTGTTTATTAAGTCTTCACGATGTCAGTATCTTTATATATGTCATTCTTTATTTCATTTCAACCTAGTCCCTACCTTCCATATTGTTGGCTTGAACTGAACAAATATTCCACTATTTTTACCTCTGTGCCTTTTAACATTATCAGGAAATTTATGGAAATAGATTGGCTACTATAAGTGCGCCCCAATTAAGAAGGATGTGCATTCGTAGGGAAGTGGATGTCACCTTAATTTACATTGATAATATTCAAAATTATATTCTTCTTCTTTTCTGCTCTCAAACACATCTTTCAATCTGTTGTGTTGTGTGTTGGAGTGTCCTCCTGTTAGAATCTGGAAATTGAATTAGGGAAAGAAATTGAAAGAGAGAAAAGGGAGAGGGGGACATAGAAATAGAGGAAGATGTAGAAGAGAAAGAGGGGCTAGAACCGGAATCTAGTTCTAGGAAAGAGAGATAAAAGGAGAAAAGAAGGGAGGGACGAGAACCAGGGTCTGAGTTCTAGGGAGACAAATGAGAGAATTATAACTTCATTTATACATTCAATATTTTGGTAGAATACATATATGATATTTATATATAACCTGGCACATAAACTGAAAAATAACTGCCTTATCCTATCCATAAAAACTGACAGTAATCAACATTGGACACTTGTAACAATCAACACAAGACACATAATAAAATATAAAACACAAATAACTTCCTAAAACAACCAGTTTTCCTATTAATACTCTCCCCTAGGAAAACTGCCTTGTCCTCAAGGCCATAGGAAGAAAATAAGGGGGTAGTTTTGCATTTATGACTATGAATAAATTTATCTCCACTTCAGCTTAAACACTTGTCCATGCGGAATTGTCTTTCAGTTTCAGAAGAGTTGAGCATCAGTAATTTCTAAAATAGTTCCAGTAACTGTCATAGGTAACTGCTCCTGAAAATGTGGGGTGGTTGTAACTGATGGAGAAGTTCCAGCAACTGGTGTTGATAACTGCTTCTGACCGTAATTATTTTTGTTTTCTTTGAAACTGTATATACTGCTTGGTATCACAACACGCCGATTAGTATGCCTAGATATTGACCTTGCAACTTTTCTTCTAACCCAAGAGCGAGACTAGCAGGCTTGTAAACTGTATGGGGCTTTTGTATCTTGACATCAGATTGTGATTCTTCCTTTAAACCATTGATAAAATAGAACCATGTTTATTCACCATCATATCAGAATGTTAGAATGTGTAAAATTGAATCAGAAATAGAAGAAAAGGGAAGAAAGAGAGAGAAGAGAGAGAGTAGAAAAGAGGGGAACTCTAGAACGAGAATCTGTAATCCTAGAGAAGAGAGATGAAGAATGAAATGGATGGAGAGAAGAAAAGAAAGGGGGAGAGAAGGCTAGAACCAGAATCTAATTCTAGGAAGGATAGAGATAATTTCACTGAATCGTATTTTCATTAATCTATGTCATTGATAGAGTACATATTTATAGCCTAATACAGTAACTGCAAATAACTACTCTTTCCTAAACATATAAAACAGACATTAACTAACATTATCTCAAAATAACTGACATAGGACACTTGTAACAATTAACACGAGAAATAAATTATTAAAGACCACTAGGTTCCTATCACCTCCCCTGTGTGTGTCGTAGATCAAGTATAGATGTATCTCTGGATTTTGGCTGGCATCCAAAATTTCATCTGAGGGGATTGTACTGGTAGAACACTTGAAGAACCTTAAAATTATTTCTGATCTTTGGTCATTTGTCTGCATTATTAGACTACAAGTGGGATTCATGCAACATAAGAATAAAACATGATTGGGCATTTCATCTTTTCCTATTGAATTTTCCTCTTCTGCTAATCTTTTGCATGCTGTTTAATATTTTTTTGTTTGACTTTTTATAGGATTCATGCAACATAAGAATAAAAAATGATTGGGATTTCATCTTTTCCTACTGAATTTTCCTCTTCTGCTAATCTTTTGCATGCTCTTTAATATTTTTTGTTTGACTTTTTATTTGTTGCTAAGTTTTTATGTTTCTCACCTTATTTTCTAGGGGTTGTTCTAAGACTTCTAAGACTATGAACATTATCTTTGATGTATAAATATAATTTTTTGGGTCCTTGGGCCATTGCTTGATTGTTTATGCTAATGGTTTAAGCTTTTATGTTAATTAGTTCTTTGACAAGGTGGTTAGGCCTACCTAACCTAGCAATACAGAGATTGTTCTTTTCATACCATCAGTTTTATAATTCATATGGTTGAAGTGTTGTGTTGTTTAGCTTCAATAACAATGTAGCTATCAGCCACATGTTAAGTTTCAGGAACCTTCCATATGAAAAGGCATGTTAAAATCGTTGAGGCCATTATTGAGCCATTGTTTGATAGCTTAATATTTTTCAAGGAACCTTTAAATTTATAAGCTTAAAGTATCATGCGAAGGCCTGAAAATGGGTTAATACTCAACACATGATCCATGCTAACAATACAGGCATATACTGGGATTCATAAACCAAAGGATATCACTGAAGCTGATTTGGCTCGCAAGAGGCTTATATTTGATGAATTTTTTTACCTACAGGTCAGGTGAACACTTTCTGATTTCTCCTAAGTCTCATCTGTCGAGTATACTATTAGTTTTTTTCATCTAGTTAATTCATGCTGCTGGTTTGTTTACCGTATTCACACATCTAAAGGAATGTCTTTCAGTTGGCTATTTTAACATTACCATTCACCAGTGACCACGGCTCCTAATAGGATGATTTCCTTTTACAATGATTCCAATAACTTCTTTTTGAACATATCTGAGTGCTCCTAACTTTAAATTGCTCCTGTTTCAAATCCCCTTCTTGTTGCTTTTTTTATTAGTTCATATCATTTGATAATTTAAACTAGCCCCATTATCTTAACCTTTTAGTCAGGTCGTTTATTCCAAATGCTTGAAGGTCTTGGTACAAAGATAGAAAAGGATATATTGCTAGATAAGTACTGGAAACCAGAAGATAATGCTGTGTGCGCAGAGAAATGGTTATGTCTCACCAAAAAGTTTCTGGAGGCTCTTCCATATGCTCTCACATCTAGTCAACTTCGTGCCGTTTCAGAAATTATTTGGGATCTGAAAAGACCAGTCCCTATGAACCGACTACTACGGGTTTTGATTTCAATGTCTTTCTGTTCCTTTATTATCAAACAGTAGTTTATCTGTTTCTACTCCAGAAATGCTTTTTTTACCTTAATAATTTTGTTATCTTTCTTCTTCAATCTTCATAGATGGGCAAATATAAAATGTGCTCATATGTAGTTATCACATGACATATAGGGTGATGTTGGATGCGGAAAAACTGTGGTAGCTTTTCTGGCATGCATGTAGGTTATTGGTTCTGGATATCAAGTAAGTCCATGTTTATTTTGTGTGACTGGATCCTTTGTAAATGTAGTATTAATTATATTTACAAAACAGAACTGCATCTATATTCCTGTGCAAAATTGGTGTAACAAGCTCTGGTGGATTACAAAACAGAAATAGACACACAGGAAACAGCAACTGAGATAAAAGGGAAAAAAGAAAAATGTTCCTGGTCTCTAGCTTTCAAGGGGCTAGAGGCTCTCTGTCCAGTTTTCTCAGTGCCCCTCTTTCTCTGTTCACCCCACTACATTCCCCTCGCTCTTTTGCTGAGTTAGCCAATTTTCTTTTGCCTCATTAACTAAGCCCTTCCCTTTGTAGAATATCTGGGCCTTTAAACAGGCTCAATTCCTTTTCTTCATCTTCTGTAGGTCTGGCCAAGGCACATCCTGATGTTATACTTGTCTAATATGATTTTATTAGTTTTCCATTGGAATCTTGAATGTGCAATGCATCGTTATTGTGATTTCTATGCTTGTTTATTGTTATTAAAAATTTTATTCAATTTGGAAGAAAATTTAGAATTGAATGCATAGTGACGTGTTTTCTTGAACTGTATTTAGGCGGCTTTCATGGTTCCAACAGAGTTGCTTGCAATCCAGCATTTTCAGCACTTGCTTAGTTTGCTAGAGAATATGGCTGATGTTGAGCGCAGACCCACAGTAGCTTTACTCACAGGTTCAACCCCGCAAAAACAGTCTCGGCTAATTCGAAAGGTGTCGTTGTCAATTCATATCACATTCTTACTCATAAGTTAAACTCTTAACGGTCCATTCAATGTGGCAGGTTATCCAGACTGGAGAAATCTCAATGGTCATAGGAACTCACAGTTTAATATCAGAAAATGTGGAATTTTCAGCTTTACGCATTGCTGTGGTTGATGAGCAGCACCGTTTTGGAGTGATTCAAAGAGGAAGTTTAACAGTAAGGTAGTTCTCTTATCTTTTTCACCTTTGATTGGGTTATTTTATGCACAATTGCACACAATCAAGCGCATAATTGAAGAACTTCTTGCCTCTGCAAATTGCATCTTTCATGCGGCCTAATATTAAAAATTTTCAAAGTTAGCCTGTTCTTCACTGCAATTTATCTTTCATTTTTTAGTGGTGTAATATTTTTATCTCCCAACCTTATATACTGCAGCTGTATTATACTTCATCAGTTTCTCTGATCGAAGATGCTAGCTCAAATGGATCCCCGAAGAGTGATAGTGATGTATACATGGCTCCTCATGTTCTTGCTATGTCCGCAACTCCCATCCCAAGGACACTTGCTCTTGCTTTATATGGTGATATGTCAATGAGGTATTAAATATTCCATGTCCTTGTCCTGCCAAATATATATATATATATATATTTCCTGTCCTTGCGCTTTCCTATTCAACTTGGAAGCCCTTACCCTTTTGGTTCAGATGCACACCCTTTCTTTTATTTGGAGGTGAAACCTTTAAATTTATTATGCCTATAGTGAGATTTGATCCAATATTTTATCGAAATCGCTTCCAAGCTATTCATTGTTCTGTGTATCTTTAAGTACAGTGTACTGGGATTATAGACAAAGTTTTATTTTTTGGATAAAATAAGCTTTTTTTTACAGAAAAGGAGAGAGAAAACGAATGAGTATGAGATATTCTGTTATGGAAGAAATAACTAACAAGAGTGAGAAGACATAGATCACAAAAACTTGAACATGTAATAGAACTGCCTAAAGCATCTGCATATCTGACAGAACATCATAGACAAGCCGGTGAGATAAATCCCATCCCATAGGTTTTCAAGAGACAAGAATGAACTTCTACGAGCATTCCATTCAAGTACACAACAATTCAAAGTGAAGATGGCACATTGCTATAAAACCTTGTCAACCATTCAATGAATAAAATTTGTTAACATTGCTATAAAACCTAGTGGGACAAGGCTTTGTTGTTGTTGAGAGGGCATATCCAATTCTTACCAAGGACCCCAAATGAATATTGAAGCCACCACCCAACAATGTAAAACTAAGTCAACAACAGTTTGAGTGCCACACACGCACATGATATATGTTTGGAGATAGGGCTGTCTGCTCTGCAAATCTACAAGCAGTAGTTCTACTAGGAACCAGTGTCCAGATAAACAACTTGGCCTTTGTAGGCATCTTTCATAGTTTTCTGTTAATCCCTTGAACTTTAGGATATTTTCAGTTAGATTGTTTTCTGTCTGTTTCTACTTTGTCGTTAACTATGGCAAAGCCTTTAATAGCTTGAAACATTAAACAGCAGATTATGCTGCTTGTGTTGTCTAGACAGATTCTTAGTGAAGCATTCACTGTATCCTATCAATTCAATTATGAAGATATCATCAATAGAGAAGGAAAAACATTGAATAATTAAATTTATGCTTTCTTTTGTTTATTCCTCTTTTGGTTTGTTTGTACAAACTTTCTCAAATTTGTGTGCAAAATGTTTTTCAATAGTTAACAGGACTATTTTTGGCTTTTAATCACAGATAACTGACTTGCCTCCTGGAAGAATCCCTGTTCAAACATACACAATTGAAGGAAATGAAAATGGATATGAGTATGTCTACAAGGTGACAATTCTCAAAATCTTGTACTTAATTATTGCTTTCTCATCTTTTTTGGAGGCTCCCTGTTATTTTATGGGTTAAGGTGCAAATTTGTCTTGGAAGTTTTTTATCAGAAGCAATGTTGCCCTTTACCTTCAAAAATGTTGACAGTCAATGTCAATTTTAAAGGTCAACATTAGTCTTTTAACGGAATAAGGCAATATTGCTCTATTTTGAAACTTCTGGAGTAACATTGCTCTTAAAAAAACTTTCAAGGCAAAGTTGCACATTAACCTTATTTTACTACCTTTGTTCCTGGTAACTGATGTGCAGTTTAGTGCTTTAGGCAACTAATGTTTGGTGATAGCCCTAGGCTTCGATCTTCTTTTGTATAGCATGTAATCAATATCTCCTTTGTATGGATGATCAGGCACTCATCCCACACACTGAAAATTGGATTGTTTAATATTGGGAATCCACTTTTCTTTTCATTTTGATATTTTGGTGTGCTCCTGAACCCCAGTGTTCTAAGTGAGGGTAAATATGTTTTATTGGTGATAACAACATTCTTATGGAAATGGGAAGAATATTCGAACCCATAAGTGTGTTCTTTTAATTTCTCATTTTTGATGAATTAAAATTACATAATGCATCAAACCGTTGCTAATCTGATATTATGCAAACTGTTCTGCTCACTTGTAAATAATTGAAGTGGCTACTTTAGAACTAAACTGATTCTTACGAGGACTTGAGATAGACTGTTGTTTCAGCACAACATAGGCAACCTCCATCTTAGATTATGAGAACATTAATAGAATTCTTCATCTAGGCTATTGCGCTGTACCCATTCATTTGTTCTCACGTGATCCTTCCTAGTGTCACCCGATAAATGGTGACTCTGAGCTAAAGTTTAAGTATAATTTCTTGTAAGATATACAAATGTTGAGTTTAAATAAATGAGTGAGTTATGGTTTTATAATTTGGAGCATCTTTGTTTATGATGATGAAAACTGTTTCATTGTGGTAGATGATGATGGATGAATTGGAAGATGGGGGGATAGTATATCTTGTGTACCCAATTATTGAACTCTCTGAACAGCTACCTCAGCTTCGTGCAGCTTCTGCAGATCTAGAAGTCATATCGCATCTGTTTCAAAAATACAACTGTGGTTTGTTACCTGGAAAAATGAAAAGTGATGAAAAAGAGGAAGTATTGAGAAGGTTTAGGACTGGAGAAATGCATATCCTGCTGTCCACACAAGTAATTGAGATTGGTGTTGATGTTCCAGATGCATCTATGATGGTTGTTATGAATGCTGAAAGATTGAAAGATTTGGGATTGCTCAGTTGCACCAAGAGGACGAGTTGGACGTGGGGCAAGGAAATCTAAATGTGTACTAATAGCATCTGCTGGTGGTGGCCTAAATCGATTAAAAGTAGTGGAGCATTCATCAGATGGCTTTTACCTTGCTAAAATGGACCTTTTATCACGGGGACCTGGCGACTTGCTTGGAAAGAAACAATCAGGACATCTTCCAGAGTTTCCTGTTGCTAGATTGGAAGTTGATGGGAATATCTTACAAGATTCGCACCTTGCTGCTCTGGTAAATTTCTTAACATCCCCCAAGCATTATTAAGTTCTCTGTCTGATTCATTTGGTCACATCTTTCGGTGGGTTGCTGACTTACTGGATTGTTAGTTGTTGGCTTAGGCCAAACTGTTTGAAGAAAATTCAGTTGGTTTTCTCTAGGAGAAAAACGTGCAAAGTGTTTGAAACATGTTTGTGTTAGTGAACTTCATGTATAACAGTTATTGACTTTGATCTGAAGCTTGAGGTTATTCTCACCTTTTCACAGTATCTGGGTATCAAACTGCTGATAAACTAACCTTGATAAGTTTGAAATCAGTACTAATATGCTGCCTGATCTGGAACTCTACAGTACATGCTGTTTGCAGCTGCTATAAAGTTTACTCGCTTAATGAGTTTACGGTTGTCTACTAACTTCTATTTTGTGATAACATTATTTCTTTGAAATTAGTGTAACCGCTTTCACTAGTATGAACTTTTATTTCTCCAAATTCTGGTTATGCTTAGCAGACCGTATGTTGCATGATCAGTGCTTAAGTACATAACACCGGACTCACGTTATTCGCATGCAGAAAATTCTTAGTACTTCCCATGATCTGGAGCAGTTCCCTGCGCTTAAACTGGAGCTTAGCATGAGACAGCCGCTTTGCTTGCTGGGCGATTGAGCCCCACCATTTGGTATTTGGAAATTACCTTGCTCGTTTGTGGTTAATTGATCCTCATGTTGTAAGATTCGATTTGATGGGTTCTTCTTTTGTATTTGACTATGATTTAGGTTTAGGCTGTGCATTTTACTTGTAAATTTGATAATGTACCGCGGTATTGGGCTGCGGGTGGTTTTTGTGTTAATTTTCATGAGCTCCAACCCAAAGTCAGACAAGTTTCTGAAGTAACAATCTGAAACTGGACTGGCATAATATGCCAAAGGTGCATCTTTTGTGCATTATCTTTTACCCTTTTTCTTCTGCTATGATACGTCTTTGTCTTTAGCAGGATTTGCAGAACTTAAAATCTGTGAAAGCTTACGTTTCTGTCAATGTGAAAAAAGAAATGGACAAGTTTACTTCGTTCGATGATGCAGTCTAGGGACATGTACAGTTTAGTGGAGTTTTCTGTTACCCTATACACATATGACTTCGCAGGTCTTTTGCTGTTAAAAGGTTCAAGTCAGCACTGAACTTTTTGTTACGCTACAGATGCTTACGTATGAAGGGTATCCTGGTTCTTCTCTCAAACTTATCTGCTGCTTCATGGAACATGATGACAAAAAACCAGCATTACGTGTATGATGAACCGACATGGAATGTGAGCTTTCAAAAATTAAACACAATTTAGTCATTATGTTGTTACTTCATATATCTTCAATTCTTCATGGAAGGGCCACATGGGCACATCTTTTTATATCATCAAGGAAGAGATACGTTCCTTTGATCTGTTTGATCTCTATTTTAAAGGGCCTTTAATCTTCGCAAAACCAAATAGGGCTGGTTAAGACATTATATTCATTTAAAATTTATCCATATTTAAAATTATGAATTATATCTTGAGGAGCAAAAAAAACAGGAAAACTATATCAAACTTTGAACAGGGAAATTTTGAACAAATGTATTTATATCATGCTTGGTAACCTATAATAAAATCTACTCATTCATTGGCAAAAACAAAAAAAATTACTCATTCTCTCTAGATGTGTCTTGTAACATGGATATGAAAGGTAATACTCTTCTCAATCTTAAATATAAGATTTTGTTTGTAATTTCAGAATTGGAGGAAGGGTGTATGTTGAAAAGAATGCAAGGGGGTAGTGATTAACTCTAAAATAAAAATGCATATGGTGTAATTCTCCAAGGAAATGTGCCAAAACCATGTTCTGGTGGAATAGGAAGTGCGAAAAATAATTGAAAGAATTAGACAGTTTATTTTTACTGTTATGCTAAATAAAATTGGAATGATGCTGACCAATCCTCTTTCCTTTGAGCAGTAAGGTCAAGTTATAATCATGAAAAGGATAATGGGTATTGAATTGATTCCCTAGAAAATGCAAGGTGCTTTCCCTAAGGAATTTAATACCATGAATGAAAAGTGTTCTAAAGAATGAAAATTTGACCATGGAAAGAGAGGAGAGATAATGAGGAAGACTACAAGTTACAAAGAGCGAGATGAAAGAATTGAATGATTTTGGTGAGAGGGGACAGGGGAGGCAGAGTTATGTTTGGTGGTCCCCCGCTATGAGGTCAACATGTGGGGCCCACCCCTCCCCGTGTTCTCCGTATTGTCACCTTCCCCCTTTTCTTTTTCCACCCTCCTCCATACGCATCCTACTTTTACAAGAATCTCATCCCTTGTCCTGTCCTTATAGCCTTATTATTACTGCTTACTTCCAAATATAAATCGAAGTGTTAACTCCAAGTTTTAAATCTCAGGAAACACACACACTGATGCCATTTCCAGCAAAATCCGATTCTACGAAGATTTCAGGGCTTGTTTGGGGGAAGAAAGGAGTTCTGGTGGGAGAAAGGAGTTTACGGATTTCTAAATGGTTCTGTGGATTTCAAGATAGTTTTATGCGTTTCAAGATGATTTTAATGAATTTTTAGATAGTTTTATATTAGAATGTGTGTACCGTTTGAGAAATAGTGTTCTTAAATAAGCACTCAATGATCCACTGGAAGGTGATTCTTAAATATGCCGGATAAAAGGAAGATGCTGATTGCAATCTAATTCCACTTTTTTCCCGCCCCTACAGATGCAAAGTCAATGCTGATTAAGAGCTTGTTTGGACGTGGTTCTAGGTTTTACAAATTTCGAGGTAAAACCTAGGTTTTAGAGAATAGATTTTGAAAAATAGCTTTTACAGATTTCGAGAAAAAACTAAGTTTTGAAAAGTGATTTATGTTTGGGAAGTTATTAGCTTTTACGGATTTCAAGGTAAAAAAGTGGTAGGATAAAGGAAAAAGAAAGAATGAAAAGTAGGAAAGATGAAAGAGAAAAAAGAAAAAGTAGGAAAGATGAAAGAGAAAGAAGGAACAATTAGGAAAGATGAAAGAGAAAGAAGGAAAAAAGAAGGAAAGATGAAAGATGAAAAAGTAGGAAAGAGAAAACCTAGGTTTCAAACTGAGATTTTATAATCAAAATAGCTTTTGAGAAAAAAAATTTGTTTGGACAAAACCTCGGTTTTGAAGCAAAACCTAGGTTTTGAAACCAAACCTATATTTCAGAATGGATTTTCAAACAAGCCATAATTAATCGAAAAAAAAGAGAGAGAAACTCCTTTCTTAACCTTAAGTTGTCTTTTCTCATTCTTGACCTATCATCGTTTAAGCTCAATATTTGAGCTGAAATTGAAGTAATAGCATCCGGCTTTACAGCTTCAAACCTGATGCTATCTATGAAATAAAACATTAGACAATTATAAGTGGAAAAAACAATATGAGCGCTTTAATCAACAGAGATTAATTAATCCAGTTGATAAAGATTTTGTTGGTGAGCCACATGTAAATATGCTTTGGGCATGGGATCGCATGATAATACAAGTTTTACATTAAATCAAGTTTTTTTATAAAAGTGTAAATAAAGAAAGATACACTTAAGAATGATGCAACCAAAAGGGGATGCATGGAAGAACCCCAAGTGACCTAATAAGAAAGTGCCAGGTGGAACATGATGATGACTGGAAAATAAATTGTTGGAAATGAGACCGACAGTTTTGGAAAATGACCTTGTTTTACATAAACCACAGTTTATTCCCGTTTGTTTATTTTCCTATTAACCCCAAAATGCGAATGATCAAATTTTTATTAAGACCTGAGAACGAAAACGAAGTACTGTCTATACATTGCAAAAATGATGAGAGCCTGTTTTGAGAAACGATGCGTTTCATTGTTGCATTCCTTTCTAATAATGACTTGTGAGACAATAATAGTATTAATAAATAGCTGATCTAATGATATATTAATAAACAATTATGTACATACTGCTGCTGCATGATTAATAACAGTGGATTTATGGTTACCTTGTGGGGCTTCCATTGAGTATATATATATATATAT
>JANTPZ010122210.1:0-14852 GCA_025593235.1 Vachellia pachyceras | reverse complement strand
GATGAGCCCAAGCTCACAAACTCGTCGTCCGACGACTTGGAGCTTGATTTCGAGCAATCTCTGCCAAACTGCCTTTCTGAAAATTGGGAAAACGATCGTACTCTGACCGGCGGAGGCGGCGGCACCATTGGGAAGAAGAATTTCTCGTAGTCGAACGAACTCGTATTACCCTTTTCGATGAAGTCCTCTTTGAGGGCGTACTCTGCCTCTGTGAAGCCATTGTTCCTCAAGAATTCGAGGACGGCTCCGACGTCGGAGACAGCCATGAGTACGAGAATTCGAAGCAGAGGAGATAGCTGAAGCTAACTGAGCTAGAGGGGCAGCAACTTGGGAATTAAGGAAACAGAAAGGGACAGAAATGTAATAAACCGCATGGTTCCGAGTGTGCATGCTTGATTGGGAGAGCGGGGGGGGGGGGGGACAGATAGAAATAGAAAGAGATTATGTGTCAATGACTCTCTCTCTCTTCGTTGTCTAATGTTTCCGTAAAACCGAAGCAAAGGGAGGGGTGAGTATGTCTTAACGTCGTACTAACTTTGAAAAGAGAACGAAGGGCTCATTGTGATTGTGAGAGGATTTGGTTCGGCGGGGGGCCCAAACTATTGTAAGCAAGAACATTAGACTTGTGGAGGACTGATCATCTGTTCATTTCGGGGCGAAAAAAACAATTATGGTGAGAAGTCAACTTCTGTTCATTACGCCCTTTTTTTGGTTGATTTTTTTCTCAAACATCTTCCACGATGGAGAACGTATTTTCTGGTCTCTTCCCTCGCGAATGGTTCCGTTGGCATTACTCTTACTCGGTTGGGGACATTTTTAACGTTAATGTCAAGCATTATTGTGGTTATTATGCTTGGGATATTCTCAGAACTCAGAAGCAGTTGTTTCACTTTACTCGCTTCCGACTGCTTTAATTTTACCACTTAAAGTAAAATACTGAGGAAAGAAACATGGAGAGAGATAAAAAGGTTCCCTGAAACAGAAAAAGAGCACGGCTGAGCAATTTTGGCTATACGACAAAGAAACAGCTCAAAGGGGTGGTAAAGGGGGAGGGGGAGGGCGAGGGGGAGTGAAAACAGAGAATTACAGAGAGAGAAGGTAGGTGGATGGAAGGTAACATGGAGACCCACCAGTGATAATAATAACGGTAATAATGGTGGTTTGGGTGACCACCCACACACCTGACGCTTCATGATTCACCAGACAGCCTCACCACTCACCTCGCTGGTTTATTTATTGAATCATTAACCTCCTTTTCCATTATTATTATCCTTCTCCCTTTTGCCTTTCAATTTCAAACGCCTCTTCTTCACCGCGGCCCATGCACACCCTCCAACTCACTTTTTTTCTCATTGCAACGTTTAAAAACGTACTGGTAAAGCTGGATCTGTGATTTCACCTGTCTCCCACCCCCTTTTTCAAAGGCAGTTCTAGATTGCTTCTTGTGCATGTTTATGTATAATCTCACCTAATATGGTACAGTATAATGACATAACCCCCAAGAAATATAATTATGTTCCGTCAATTATGGAACCTTCCTTTTCAAGGGAATATGCCCCATGAGTAGCGAGGGAAAAGCAACAAATGTCTGCCTCTCTGACTGTGCCACTTTGATTTCTTTTCTTTTCTCGATTGTTTTGGATGTCATCTCTGTGATGCGGAACCTTTCTTTGTGACAGAAGCGGTATTAAAAATGGTGGGCTTTGTGCATTGTTTAATAATTATTCTGAAATCCCACTAACGCCCGTAATTATGAAGCTTGTTGGGGGGTTGGATTCCGACGCTCCAGAGACGGTGGCTTGAAGAATTGGGGCCAAGATGAACGCTCTCCCTGTCCTTGCTTATTCAGAAGGAGAGTGATTCCAGCAGAAAAAAAACAAAGGGATTGTAGAATTCATGCACGAGTTGATCAGATGCTACCACTCATGGGTTTTAATCCCTCTACTTCTGAATAATCAATTATCAAGCCCTCGAAGACTTCATGCACGAGCTCATCCAATTGCGCTGATCATTAAATCAAACAGGTTTAAAGCCAATCACCCGATAACACGGATTCGGAGCATGTAAACATATCCGAATCCGAAAATATTTATAAGAGCTTTACGATTTCCACCACGTTGGTAATTTAACAACCAATATTTTTTTGTTTTTTTAAAAGGACTCGGGAGTACTCTTGAGAATCCCGCACGAGAAATGATAGACCCAGGGAAGTGATCGGCCCAAAAGTTGAATTGTCAGCTTAGAGGCCCACGCACATTTCTACAAGCTTTTGGATCCAATCATTGGTGCTATGTTCCCGGGACTTTAATACAAAATATCAAGGTACAAGAAACCGGACCGGTGATTGAACCGAACAAGTTAATGGGTTAAGGGTCAGTGGGTTAGATCAAAGTCAAACCGGGGGTCAGACCGGTGAGGAATAAAAAATTAAAAAATTAATCTTATTACAAATTGACACAATTAAACTATCCAAAATTGAAAATTTCAAAAATTAAGCAATAAGTTCTATTATTAATAAAGTAATTATTACCAAACTAATCATATACTTATAGTTTATATATTCTCCAACATTATTTATAATTTTTGAAATATTCATCCTAACAAAATATCAAAATATATATGGTAAAGGGTTCTATTTTTAATTTTTTTTAACTTTCAAATTTAAAATTTTAAAATAATTCATCCTTTTTAAAAAACTAATTAAAAAGAAGATGAGTATATGCATATGAGACGGTGGATCTGTGTGGGGAAGAAGTTCTTTTTTTTTACCTTTCATATTAAAAATAATAATATTTTGTTTTTTAAAAAAGGTATTTTTTTTAAAAAAGAGCAACCCGGTCAACCCACTAACCCGCCTGGGTTGACCGGGTTGATTCCGGTTCACCCCGGGTTGACCTGTTCAACCCCAAACCGGGGTCAAATGGCTAACCGGACCGGTCTGAAGGCCGGTTCGCCAGTTTTCAATTTGAACTGGCCGGTCCGGTCTGGGTTAGTGAACAATACAAAATATGGAACGACAGAACCAACATTGGTTGACACAAGTGGTAGCAATTTGTATCCTTTAACCAAGTTGTCAATGATTTGATTTCTGATTTTGGGTATGCAGCCGATCATGTTGAAAGGAATCTATCCACTTTGTGTGTGCTCAGTAACTCTAACATAGATTAGTCACTATTACCGATAGTGGATACTATGGAGAAACAAAGAAAAAATGGAATGATGGAACGTTTGATCACCATTGACAATTCATTCCACTTTTGTAAGCTCAACTAAATCTGCATCTAATTCGATCTCCATTGTCTTCTCTTCTCTTTTCTTAAAAGGTGCAATAAAAGAGTGTGCATGGGTATGATTTATTCGTTCGAAGTATAGGTCAGAAATCTGCTATGCTGTGTGCGTGTTTTTTGTTGTTTTTTTTTTGAATTTTTGGAATGCATATTACATTTATATTTTTTCCTAAACACATTATGCTCATCCTTTTGAAAGTAATCTCGTTTAAGACATTATTATAAACTAAATGTGAGTATATTTTTTAAATAAAATTTGAATATTAATTGTGAGTGATTAACTCCTTTCCTGAGTTACTTGCGCCTACTGCTTTGATCCTTGGAGGATCAATATTATGACCGAATCTCTTCTTATCGTGTCTCGGAGCAGAGGATGGATAGCGTGGTTTTACTTCCCCATGAAAGAGGTGATTGAAAAAGCCCTGTTACGAATGACGGGAATAATATGTATGTATGTATTATAGCTCTTGGACGTTAATGGTTTATGCTGTTTCTGTGGTGTCCAATCAATGTTCATGGGGTGAGGAGAGTTTGATTGTAATCAAATCTCGTGACGACCAGTTCATATAAGTGGGATATTTTTATTCATGGTTCCATAATTTAGTTGAACTCTGGGAAAACACTGATGCTGCGTCTGGTATCATGAAACTGAACCCTGAGAAATGGAATTGGCTTTGTAATTGAAAAATAGCTTTGTTTGGTACAATGGATCTTGGTTCCAAGTGGAACCCAGTTCCATCAAAATGATGGAAATGGGTTCCTGGCCCAACCTCATGGAATTGGATCAGTTCCATGGAACCCAAATTCAGATGACAATTATACATTTGCTTCTCTTTCTGATGCAGCCGTCGCCCCCTTCCCCATCCTCGCTTACATGCTCGCAACCGCGGCCCTCTCGATTAGGCTTGCCGCTGTCAACTTGCAACACGGGTGGCTGCACCAGTGACGGGGATGATCTACACGGACAATGTGTGACAGCGATTTCAATTTGGATTTGGACGGTGTGATTTCGATCTGGATTTGGAATTTGATATGGCGTCGATGTCGCCAGTGTTCGAACTTCAAATGTCTATGCTTCTCAGATGTCGATCCGCACTAGTGGCATTCACTGGCGTTGCTTCTCAGTTGCTTCAGATATTCTCCGTTGCTTCAAATCTTCTCTGTTGTTCTCCGTTGCTTCAGATTTTCTCCAAATTTGGACGACGAATGGCAACACGACGACCTCCACAAGCTTGCTCGTCGGATGGTGGTCGGAATTGCTGATTGGGGAAGAACAGAAATTTTTTATTGTAGAGGGTATATAAATCTTTTCACATTATAAATATAAATATTAAATTAAAAGAATACCACATTTCTTTCAGCATACCAAACATACATTTAATCTTATTTTCATTTGCAGTTTCACTTTCAATTCCACTTCCAGTTCCACTTTTAATTCCATCAAAATCAATTTCGCAGCATGACAGTGTCAGTTATAAATGACTGAACTATGGCATGTGGCAATAGATTTCATCGGCAAGAGAGACCAAGTTGAGAAACGCTCAGTATTCATGAAGAATAAGTGTTAGCTGAACCCGTTGTTACATGAATCGTCGCTCATCACCCCCCCTCCCAAAACAACTCAACTCAAAAAAATGCGAGAGAGAGAGAGAGAGAGAGAGAGAGGTGTTGTATATGAAGGAAAACGACAAGTTAAAGAGGAAGGCAAAATGGTCGTATAAAGCGCAACCGTAGCGTGAAATGGTGAGGTGGTCATTCGAAGCTGATGTGGAGGGCATCAAGTGAAAAAGTGCTTCTTGTTCACTCGTTAAATTGAAGTAATTTCAAAAGGACGAAGAAACATTTGTCAAGTTATGTTAAGGAGTATTGATGACGGATGCATTATGCGCATTCATAATTTCGTATTGCTAATTAATGAATGAGGCAATGAAGAAGGAGAAGAAGGAGGCTGTTGCAGAGTTGAAGAATGGCATCCTCCACTGGGTAGTGGCGGATTAATTATCCGCTTTTACTTGACTTAAGAGTCCCATTAGGCCATAAAGTTCATGTGTGGGCACAATCCCACTTTTTGGTGTGTGGTGGACTCAAATCCAATTGTATTATTTAAATTATTGCCTCCAAGATTTGATTCACCCATCAATAGTAATTCTCAGTACGCAGTGTAATATGAGATGAAATCACATATGGGAGTGTGCTATTATTCAACTATGAATAATCATAAATTTTTACTTAACTCTTCCCATCATATCTGTAGATTACACTTTAGAGACTGCTTTTTTTCTCTCTCTCATATTTATGAATTACATAAATGGTTGCATTCTACAGTGAAGTTAAAATAGTAACAAATCAATGCTTCTTCGTATCAACGGTGAAAACCATTTTTTTTAAAATGATTTACATTCTGTAAAATATATGTAAGAAGAGTTATACCTTATTCCACATGAACTCGTTTTTGTAACACAAATGAAAGTAGGGAAGTGTCAAGTGGAGTGATTGATTAGTGGGAGGGGAGGTCAAATCATGAGGAAGAGAGGACGATGCGCACTTGGGTGATCCTAGTATGAGATTTGGTGGAAAGGAGGGAATGACAAGAATGGTTGAGAGAGAGAGAGAGGGGTCGCATCTCATTCAGCCTCCATGCGACAACCATATATATGCTCTGCGCCTCTTGCCTCTTGCAATTCAATGTCACCACTCAACCTGTTTTTGAATATCTTGATCCGCTTCATCATTCCATTGTTTATATTGGCAGAAGAGTAGAAATGTTGGGTGGCCAAAAGGGAGAATTAAAGCATCCGGCCGTGGAGGGTCCATGTCCATGGCCTTTATTTATGGGGCATCTATTGCCACCAAAAGCCTCGCCAGAATCACCTTCCACCATCCACTACTACCCATTTTATATTATCTGGCAAATAAATAAATATTACATAATCAACCTCAAAACTCTGTCTTTCCCTCCCCACTCCTCAAATCAAATCATCCATTCATTCATGACACTCTGATCCTACTAGAATGGTATCTCCTCATCCCTTTCCTTCCTTCATTCAAATCTCCATTCATTCCCTTTTCTTCTTCTCTTTTGAAAATTGCAATTGCAATTGCAATTTCCCACCACCACTAACAGATTCCCTCCCTCAACGCCACTCCTTTTTTAGGATTTGCCTCTTTCCCCTGAATCACTTCTTTTAACCATCACATGCATCACTTTCACTTTTCCCATACCCCCCGCTGTATATATACACATGTTTATTCTGCATGCTAGCAACTGTATCACAAGTTCATGAGTTACACAACTATCAAAAAAAGGATCAGGAAGAAACATTCCCCATATGATCCTGAATGTAAGACATAGTTTGTAATGAACAATGTTACTCTTTTCAATACTAAATGTAAAAGCTAGTTTGTAATAAGTATATCTGTTGCACTCTAAATTGAGTCTTACATTTAAAATTAGAGAAGTGGAGTAGATCTTGCAGGCATAAAATCTGTCATAAACCTCTGTCCAAGAATATACTGCTTAAGCCAACACATCTTATTTGCACAAAGACACACACATACATGTATATATTAGAGTTCACCCCGAAAAATACAAATGAATAAGAGCAAGAGCGAACGCAACACTGTTCATTTGCAGCCAAGCAATATTCGAATGCTAATCAGCAGTGAATAATCAGGTATTTAAATGAAGAGTTAATGAAGTAAATGATGGTAAATTTTGAGAATATATCATATGCTAAAAGCAGAGGAGAAAGAGGAGCCCGAAACGAAAAGTTGGGGAAACTAAAGAATAGAAAACATGTTCATTATATTAGCTAAAGCTACCAAAAGAAAAGGAAATGGTCCATCCTCCAGGGGAAGATACATACATGTGTTAAAGTCAAAATTGTGTGCAAAACTTTTATATCTCTCAAAAGTCACTAAATGAAAGCGATACACATAATTCTGACTTCTATTGTATTAAGAAAAAGGTTGCTAATGCAAGAAGACTCTATTTGCATGTAACTAAGTAATAGTGAATGCATATTTTGTGAAACGGCAGAGGAAGCGGCGGGATAACGTCCATTATTCTTCAATCGAAGCCATTGAGCGGCCAGAATAGCTTAATGGGCTGGTTGCAGATAGTGTAGTGGACTGCCATCTGATTTTAATGGATGGATCAGATTTTCTGTCTACGCATACGTGTACATGAGAATCCAAAAGAAACACACGGTGCAAACAATGACGTATGGATTGGAAGGGACGACAGACTTTTTAGAGGTGAGGATGATGAGATTAGAGTAATTTTGACGAGAGATCAGCAAGAAAACTTGTGCATTTCTCCAAGAAAAGTAACTTACGTTTGAGTAATTAAACAGGTATCGTTTTTTTACCCGTCCAAATGTTTAAATAAACATAGTAAGAATAGAACCTTTCCTTAAAGGTGGATATTCCTCAAGCATCCTTTTAAGCATGCAGTGTATGTATCGTATTAAAGCAAGGGGGGGGTCACTACATGTTGTAAAGGTTCGCCTTTCTCCTTTTCTTTTTTATTTATTTTCACAGAAAGGTTCGCCTTTTTAATGGAATTAATCGATCTTCCTAAAGTATTCGCCAGATCTTCTTCTTCCTCTTCCGTGCTTGATATAGGGGCTTGGTTGCATTTTCCCTGGACGGATATAAACGCTGTTGAGCAATTCATACACATTACCATCAAACATTAACTTTCCCACTTTAAATTACCGGACTTGTAGAAGTTTAATTAATTAGAATGAGCAGGCCATCGAGTTTTAGTTAAGCTCTAAAGGCAAAGTAGAGCGAAGGGGAAGAGTCAGAGATTCGAGAACGGAGAGACGTTGCAGCGCCAAATTCTCTCGTTGTCCTCTGTTCATGACAGGGAGGATACTTTGTTTCCCCGGCAAATCAAAAGCAGATTTTTAGGCGTGATTGAGCATGATTTTTCAAAGGTTTACGTCCTTACAAAATAAAAAGTTGATACGAAAGGTTATGCGTAACAAGTTATAATTTTAAAATCATGTCTTCCTATATACAATAAAGATGTATATATTCATGAAAAATTCATTTCAAATAAATATTAATTATTTAATTATATCTATTTATGAATCTAACACATGGTTATTACTTTTTATTAAACATATATTGCCTCAAAAATACCACTTCAATATATCTTTGCATACTCTACAAATACCATTCCGATTACTCCATTTAGACACACATAATAAGATTAAACTCACTTTTCTCTTTGATTGCGCAAATAATAAAACTAAATTATCACTTTGTAAAAGTCTTTGTTATCTTGACTTGAGTGATGTGGGTGCGATCCATATTCAATGGTCTCTATTGTATCTAAAAAAATTAGCAGATTAAAGTAGCTTTCGCTCTTTCAGAGAACAATTCTGCAAACAAACAGAGTATCTATTAATTATATTGGGAGCGGGATAAAGGCTCATTTTGGCATGCGTTCGTGAAATGTGAGTGCATGGCCGAGGCCAATGATATTGGCATTTTAAAACAATCAATTTGTGAGGTTCTTGGTTTTCAACAAAGACCCCTGAAGTATGACCATTGGATGGCCTGTATAAATCATAATCTGAATAACACATGCGGCAGTTTGGTGAGAGGGGAACGAACAAGTGTAACGAGTTATTTTGCGGTTAATTATAAGAGAGTGTGGATGGCAGAAGAGTAGGGAAAAAAAAGAATCAATGGAAAGCCTGGAAATGGTAGAGGACAGTGTGAAGAAAAGAAAGCATAGATACAATAAGAGTGAACAAAAACCAAGCAGTGAAGTGAGGAATAACAGTAGAGGAAAGTATGAATAGAAAGGAAAAGCGTGTGGGTACGTGTTTGGTGATTTGAGGTGACGAAAAGGGAGAGAGTGAGATGGAGGAGCTTTTTATTGGAAAGCAATGGGTAGCAGATGCCATTCAATAATGCTTCTCTCGCCTCTCTTTCTCCAATCAGAATCAAAGATGCAGTGCGCAGAGGAATCCCATTGTGGAGTATCTGTTGGCTGATTTGATTAGTGCATTCCATGATCGCCACCTTCTTCTGTTCCTCCTACTCCCGAGTCCTGACCCACCACGCCCCTTGCCTTTTCATTCTCTCCAATTACACTCACCCTCCCTGTTCTCCTCTCCAAATGTCTCTCACAGAACAAGACAGATTGTTACATTCCTGTTGTTACTACTACTGCAATAATAATCTCAACAACAACATGAAAAGTGAATGGTATAATAACACGCAAGTAGACAGTGACGTCGACCGTGGAAAGTAAGTGGACGCAGCATCTCCCCCCGAACAGGGACCCCGGGATAAAGTCGACGACCGCGACGTGTTCATCCTCCGCTCAACCTCCCACAGTCAGACCAGGAAAAAAATATCTTTCCCTTTATACTCCGTTCCGTGCTCCTTCCCCATCCATTCCTCACCCACTCCCCGTCTTCTCTCTCTCTCTCTGCAACGTCCCCCGGCCCCCTGGCGCCGTCTTCTTCCGTGGGTCCCGCCATCTCCCCCTCCACCATTATTATATCTATATATGCGCATTTGGAGCCCCCACTCCCCCAACACACCTAATTCCCACCCTTTTCCTTTCGTCTACAAATATTCTTTTCCCTTAATAAAAAATTTGGGACTGCCAATTCTCCCCTTTCCCCGTTCTCATTTGACTTCTCTTTTCAACTGCCTCGGTGCCGATATACGAATACCGGCCATGCCTGCGCCCGTCGCAGTCGCTAGGCAATGCCTGACTTCCGAGGCGGTTCACGCGCTCGACGAGGCCGTTGCCGTGGCTCGGCGCCGGGGACACGCCCAGACCACTTCCCTCCATGCCGTCTCCGCCCTCCTTTCGTTGCCATCTTCAATCCTTCGCGACGCCTGCGGGCGTGCCCGGAACTCTGCCTACTCGTCCCGCCTCCAATTCAAAGCCCTGGAGCTGTGCCTCAGCGTCTCTCTGGACCGGGTCCCCTCGGCCCAGATAACCGATGACCCGCCTGTTTCCAACTCTTTCATGGCTGCCATCAAGCGATCTCAAGCGAACCAAAGAAGGCAGCCGGAGAATTTCCATCTCTACCATCAAATCTCACAGCAGCCATCTTCAGTTTCTTGCGTGAAAGTTGAACTTCAGCAGTTGATATTGTCGATACTCGACGACCCGGTTGTGAGCCGGGTGTTCGTAGAAGCCGGTTTTCGAAGCCCCGAAATTAAGCTCGCTATTCTTCGTCCTCTCCCGCAGCTCTTTCGCTGCTCACGCTCCAGAGGCCCCCCTCTATTCCTCTGCAACTTAACGGCGCATCCGGATCCGGTTCCGGTTCGTCGGAGCTTCACCTTTCCATTTTCCGCGTCGCCTGGGTTGTGTGACGGGGACGAGACCTATAAAAGAATAGGAGAGGTGCTCTTCAGAAGCAGAGGCAGGAATCCTCTTCTGCTGGGTGCATGCGCGTCTGATGCTCTTCGGAGTTTCACGGACGTTATAGATAAACGAAAGGATGGTATTTTGCCCGTAGAATTATGTGGGTTGCACGTGATAGCCATAGGAAAAGATGTTTCCAAGTTTGTTACAGAGAACTACGATGATAAGGCTATGAGTTTGAAATTGAAGAAGATTGGTCAAATGGTAGAGCAGTGCGTAGGACCTGGTTTGTTGGTGAATTTCGGGGACCTTAAGTGTTATGTGAACGAGAAAGCCTCAGGTGAGGCAGTGAGCTATATTGTGGGCCAATTGGGAAAGTTATTAGAGCTCAATCATGGCAAGTGTTGGTTGATGGGCGCGGCAGCGAGCTATGATTGCTATTTGAAATTTGTGGGTAAATTTCCATCCATTGAAAGGGACTGGGACTTGCAGCTTCTACCCATCACCTCTGTTCGGCCTTCCATGGCCGAACTATATCAGAAGCCCAGATCAAGGTAAGCGGTTCATATCGTGTAAATATATCCTTAACATCCCCTTGTTTTGTTTCCGAATTCATTTGAACTCCGGCTTTAAACTTGGCATGATTTTCTGTGTCCTTTATGTCACTGAATAAACAGATTCCCTAGGTCAGGCTCAGCCTAGCCGTCTGCTAACTTGAATTAGTTAATCAATTTATGTTTGTAGATGCACGTGTGTTTTCTTTTGTCCTTTTGTCTTTGATGATCCCTAAAGTGTCGGTAGATTTATATCCGTATTCTCATTTCCACCGAAAGGAAAAATGAAAAGGGGAAGATGGAGGGCAATTTCTTGATGTTCTGATCTATGGACAAAAGTAACAATAGTTTTTTGTTCTGAACGAGGCATGCGGTGGCGTGTGCCGATACATTATTGTATGTAAACTCCTCTTATAGTAAATTAAATGAAGATTGCCTTTTGTCAAGATTTCATGTATGTATTAAATTAAGAGACTCTGAACTATGGTCAATTACTGTCATGCGCCCATTTTGTCTTGACTGAATTCTTTTTTATATTATAATATTTACAGCTTAATGGATTCGTTTGTCCCATTTGGTGGCCTTTTCCCTTCACCTTCTGACGTGGAAGGTCAACTTAGTTGCTCTTATTATAGCGTCCCCCATTGCCATCAATGTGGTGAAAGGTTTCGACAAGATGGCGTTGCCGCTTCAGAGGAAAAATTCTCTGCTTCATTTCCTGACTCTTGTCAATCATTTCCTCCGTGGTTGCGGACTCCTGCAAAACCATTGAATACGAAGGTGTGCGCTGCAGCACTCATATATGTCAACTAAGTCAGGCCTACATATTTGAGAATTTTTATCTTTTTTGACTGACTGCAGTTATTTATCGACCCTTAATCCTACTGTCGATATTAATTTGGGGGTTGGTTGGGAGGCTGGAGCTTCTGTTTATCTTTATTCTGCTCCTTCCCCTAGCCCCAAATTTTGCAATCCTTCCTTTTGCCACACTAAAGCTCCGTGCAGTTCTTAAAACATCTTTTAGGCTTGTCATAAATGGTATGTCAAGTAATTTGGACTGGAATTCTTCTAGAAAATATTTGCTTGCTGAAGGTTTTGGTATTGGATGCATAAGCATATAATTATCGTGAATTGACCTTTATGTCCAACAAGAATTCCTTTTAAGAAAGATAGTTTGTTAATTAACGTAACATTTCCCATGTTGAGAGCCGAGAGAATCATCTAGATTATTTTTTATTTTCTCGTATTGCATAAAGTTGTTTCCTGGTTTGTTAGTGTAAAACCGCTATTGTTCCGTTCAGCGCAGACCACCAAGGATGATGTCGTTGTGTTGGATGAAAAGGAGCCTGGGCCACCTAAGGAAGTGGAAGAGACATGCAAGCACCATATGCAGCAACTCCCTGATGCAAATACCTGTCAAACTATTGTGGGTTTTGAAAGCAGAGACGTCAAAAAGAAAGATGTTGACAAAAATGACAGCAGCAAAATCGCTGATGCATCAGCAATTGAGAACATCGACCTAAATTCACAAGTGCCAGATGGTGACCAAATGGTTTCTACATCACAATCAGGTAGTCCTCTTTCTGTGGTCTCCTCGGAGAAGTTCACTTCGAGACTCTATGAGACGTTCCAGAAAGCGGAAGATCTCCAGCCAGGTGACCTAAGATCATGTAACATGTCCAACTCAAGTATGTGTGATGGTAGTCAAATGTCTCCCTCGTCTGTGACTTCCGTAACCACAGACCTAGGCTTAGGATTGTGCTCTTCCCACAGGACCGACATAACTAGAACTACAGGCGAACGCATAATTCTGAATGTTGATCTGGTTGATGCAGATACTTTGCAGCGCCCGACCCTCTCTTCATCTTGCTTAAGTTTCGACCACGTTGGACAAGCTGACCTAAGAAATCCCAAAGTTCTCTTCCAATCTCTTGTGAAAAGGGTTGGGTGGCAGGAAGACGCCTTGCATGCTATAATGAGGACGCTGGTTTGCTGCCAAGCAAAAAGAGGTAAACACGAGAAACCAAATCAAAGAGGGGACATATGGATGAATTTTGTGGGACCTGATAGGCATGGCAAGAAGAAAATTGCTGTTTCTTTGGCCAAGTTTTTGTGTGGAAGCCAAAAAAGCTTCATTTTTGTGGATCTAAATTCAGAAGAAATTGAAGGATGTGATGTGAAACTCAGAGGGAAGACTATTATTGATTTTATTGTGGGGGAGTTATACAAGAAACCATTGTCTGTGGTTTTCCTGGAGAATGTAGACAAGGCTGATATACTGGCTCAAACTAGCTTGTCTCGAGCCATCGTGACCGGAAAACTTGCTGACTCGCATGGAAGAGAAGTTGGCGTGAACAACTCAATATTCGTGATATCTTTTTCAATCAACCAAAATAAAAGTACGCGGATAAGGGAACCTTCCAACTACACCGAGGAAAGAATATTAAGGGCCAAAGGAGGGGCGGTCAAATTAAAAGTCGAGCAGCTGGTTGGAGACATCAGAAGCCAAAGCCTCACTGTAGTTGGCAATTCTACAGAGAGTATTCCTATTCCCAACCTTGTTTTTGTAAATAAAAGAAAATTGATTGATGACGAGGAGTTTTACTATCAACATCAAATTACAGACACCGCTAAGCGGGCTCACATAGCATCAAGCTGGGTGTTGGATTTAAATCTTCCTGCTGAACAGAATGAGATGCAACATATGGATGGTGAAAATTATGAGCATGTCTCAACTGCGAACCAAAACCTCTGGCTCCAAAATTTGTATGACCGGGTCGACGAAACAATTGTTTTTAAACCTTATAATTTCGATGCACTTGCAGATAGGTTGCTGAAAGTGATCGGAAGGAACTTCCATAAAATTCTTGGTTCTGAGTGTTCCCTACAGATCGAGGCAGAAGCCATGGAACAACTGCTTGCAGCTGCGTATGTCTCGGACAGCGACACGGAGGTGGAGGATTGGGTGGAGCAGGTTCTGAGCGGAGGATTTGCTGAAGCACATGAAAGGTACGACCTTGGTGCTGGTTGTGTGGTGAAACTTGGTACGTGTCAGGATCAGGCTTCAGGTGGATACCTTCCCTTGAAAATACTCATAGACTGATTGCTTTAGTCTTCTCACATTGGATGTAAGATGAAGCATGTATCAATATAGCATATAGCGGACCTAATTTAGCCTTGAGAATCCCAACCATTGTTGTATTGGGTTTTGTTACCCTAAGCTGAACCTGTGTATAAATATATGTATTATATTCCGTCACTAGCGCTTGTGTTATTATCCATGTCTACCGAATTCACCCTTCTTCCTTCTTGTGCTCAGTCAGGTTGATTCAGGGGCCTGATTGCAACTAGAACATGGAGTTCCCTGGAGGATCCATATTAAATTATTTTGCAAGTAAAAAAATATAATTTTTACTAAATATTGAACTATCCCCCACATATATTAATTAGACTCGTCCCTGTTCATGGTCGTAATTTAGCTTCACTGATGAATAGCTGAAGACTCAGTTAGTCAGTTTAATATGTATTTTTACTTGCAAACTAATACAAAACCAAATTTACTTGCTAGGTCCATTAAGGTGAGTTGATTGTGAACGGAGATATCATGACAATGAGCTAACTTGAATATGACTCGTGTTATTGTCAACTTTTACCCTGTGCTTG
>JANTPZ010122209.1:0-16383 GCA_025593235.1 Vachellia pachyceras | reverse complement strand
CCTATGGCGCCCTTCTCTTTTGACGGGGCGCCATAGGGGGCCTAATCATTTATTATAATTACAAAAATACCACCGCCTTCATCTTTTACTCCCTTTTTTTAAAAGAGAACGCGAATTTCAGGCACCAAAGCTATAATCTGTAGTAGTGACGGTTCTAAACACTTAAATTTTAAATAATTCAATCATGAGTTATAAAAAAATGAGTGTTAAGAAAGCTCAAATCATGATATGGTAAAATATAACTTCGCATCGATAATGGTTATCCAAGATGTTTTAAAAAAATCGTATTATTAATTTATAACTATTAGAATCAGTCATGTCCTCTTCTAATTTATTATGTAAGCTTGCTTTTGTCTAATCGACGTAGTCTTTCTTTCTTTTTTTGTGATAAACAAAATTTTTAAAAAAGGGTCGTGCTCATCAATGATTCAAAGTCATAACACCTAATTCATGATCTATTGGGACTTATCTTTGCGGGCACGGGAGAATAACAAGTAAACCCTTTCTGTCTGATCTCAACAGGTAGGTCTACCCAATTTCACTAAACTATGATGAGGCTTTCCTAAATACCGCGACTGGAACCACACCGAAGCGGCACTTCCCTTGAACCTAACTACACGGTCTTTCTTTTGTTATTAAAAAACACCAATCTAATTTTTAAGACAATTGTACGTACAAAGAAAACGACACTTCAAACCATGTAAATATCATACATGTCATAAATAATATTAGTCAATCCATCCTATTATCCATGTAAATTTTTTGTTGGCAAAAAAATATCCACTTAGATTTTTAAATGAATTTATGAATAGTACTACAACACTGAAAAAAAAGGTTATAATTGTTTATACCCCAGATGGAAGTAATTATATTATTTCATTTATTTGTTAGTATAAAAAACAAGTAATAAATACCTTCTGTATCATGCGTTGTATGGATCGCCAACCACCGGTTACTATACGAAACTGGATATGATGCAAACATGTGTGTGTATATGTAATATGTTTTAAATGATGTGGCCCATTTGAATTACTTCTTAGTTTTAACCTTCCAAATTTAATATTTATTCAATTATCATTTTGTACATTTTTTAAACTAATAAAATATATGTTTGTTTCTTTATATTTAGATCGCATATCAATTTTGTCCATTGAATTTATAAATTGTATTTTTTGTCCATAAATCTTGACATAATTAGTTTAACCATTAAGGGAAAATACTAATACTGCAAATTTAAATTATGGCTTTACAATTAAATTTAAGATATTACAATTGAAATTATAATATTCTTATATTTAAATTTTAAAAAATAAAATATGATATTAAAGGATTAAAATTTAAGTATATTTTAATACTATTTGAATTTGTTGATGCAGCCTTCTTCATCAATGAGATCAACAGTTTGAAATCAAGGGATTGAAAATACTCTTTGTAAATTTACAATACTAAAGTGAAATTTATACAAAATTTAAATGAGCAAATGTTTATTTTAACCAATTTTCTTATCCTGGTATCACAAACTACAAAATACGGTGATTAAAGAATTGGAAGGTTTCATTGGTCGGATTATCGACCAAACTCGCCAACAATTTGGTTTAGATCATAAAATCATTCTCACAATTGAGTCAGTTGGATGGGAGAATTAAAGTGTTGGGTCGCTATTGAACTGAGAATTAAAACACAGTTATTGGATTTGATGGGAGAGTAGTTGAAAATAAATTGATCATCTCAAAAGGTTATTGATTTGGAAAAACACTTAGATCAAATTTTTATACTTATTATGTCAAATTCTCCAAATACGCAATAATTTATTTTTGAAATATTATCATTCAAGTATAAATCCACATAAAAAATGACTCTATATATATGTAATTGAAAAAGTTGATATAAGAAATATAAGGAATTTAATATAAGCATATAGTGCTATATTTTCTAACACTTGTAGTTTTATAATGTTATTTCATTGGAAAAATCATATATTATAGCATTATCATGTTGACAATTAAACTTATTCCGAATTTATTTCATATATATATATATATATATTATGTATAAATAATTATTTCTTATTTTAATTATTATATAATTTGTTCCAATGTTGGTCCAATCGAGTGAGCAATAAAAACCAAGCCCCGGTTTTATAATAACATTTCACATCCAGTCCTACTTTTAAAACATTAACAAAATGCTAACGATTTTATAATAACTACAGGGATATTTAAAAATAAACAAAATAAAACATCTAAATGAAGTAAATCTCATCTGAAGGGGCTAAACCTACATATATGTGTCAAATCCAAACACGCCCAATTCCTTATTTATGAAACAAACATGCTCCTTTCCAGCAAAGTTTATATCTTTGTTGGCAAAAATAAACAAGAATTATTTGTATTATTGAGTTCTCATTGAACCAAAATGAATAGGACATTAGTGTTATGATACCCAATTTTATGAATGAAACGTTAACCACCGTACTAAAAACTTAAGCCGATAGTAGATAAGCATTTCAATTCATTTAATTTAGATCAGACACAAACCCACCAGTCTCCTATACGATTTTGTCGTGTATTTGGTTGAACCTGCTCTACTCCTGCCAGACACAAAAAAATTGCGTCTTGTACGCAATTTATAGCTATAGTTATTGTACAGTCGTGAATTATGGAAGGAAGGCAAAGGGATGGTAGCCAGGTAGGTGTATTAATTTAATACCCCCAACAAGGCTCTTAATTGATTGCCCTTTTTGCTTCTGTCCATAAGTCTCCGTATGGCCGTGGCATTTACCATTTGACTATGCAGCTTCAAACATTAAATGCTCAAGACGAACGTCCAAACACGGCGTTACGGTCAACCCTACGACCATATATATGTGTGTCATTTGTTGAACACATTCACATTTGTCTAACGTATTCCACATAAAACCCACACGGCTCCTAGATGACCAATGACTTCCAAAAAAAAAAAATCAACGGTCGTTTTAATTTAGATCTCCGGTTCAAAGTCTTAAAACTGAGAAAAAAATTAATGACTTTTTTGGCAAACTGTTAGAATAAATTTAAAAAACATTTTTACATAAGGCGATACAGAACTTATTTACCTTAATTACATTGAATTGTGTAAATCATTTAAAAAAACTAATTCAAATACTTACTTAGAGTTATTATGTTAAAACCCAAGTCGGTGAATCAAACCAATAAACCAGTCATATAACTAATTCGGTTAAATGTTTTATTTTTTTCCCCTTCTCATTATTGAGCTTAATACGTTTTGCAATTAAAAAATAGAAGTCAATCAGATTTTTACTTTATAGCTCGGTTTCGTTAAATTTTATTGAGTTTAAACATAAATGTTTCATTTATTGTGGATTAATGTACTTTTTATTATTTAAGTATTACTCTTTTCATGCTTATATATAAATATTTTTATATTTTTAATAAAATCATATTATTTAATCATGATGTGGTTGATTTCAATTCATTCACGGTTAAAACTGTCACCCTTGAGCTATTACTTTAACTTATTCAATGACTGGTTCGATTTTTAATATATCTTGGTTAGAACTTGTTAACTTATTCTAATCTTAATGAATATTTTCTGTTAAATAAAACTAATTAACAGTATTAACAATAAATGATTAAAAATGTAATTTTTAAATTTAATCGATTAAATTAAAATAAGATGCATCCCTTCTCATTTGGACTAAATATTATGTTTGTTCGGAAGACAAGAATAAGAGAAGGAAATAGATTGATCTTATTTCCTTTCTTATTTCGAAAGTTGAAATTTCAAAATAAAGAATGTTCTATTCTGTGCATTCTAAGAAGAACAACGAAAAATATCCACAATGGGTTGATTATTACTATTATTTGGCCCAAGGCAAATGATTAAGTTACTGTATAGAAAATTATAAGAAAATAATTTTTTTCCAAAGATTTAGCATCAAAATTCGGAAACCATTTATCAACAAAAAAAATATATGCCTCTTGGTCAACACTATGAATATTGAATTACATTCAACTAGTTGGCACAATAAACTATAAAGTCAAAGAAAACTGACGAGCTTTAAATTGAAATCTCTCCTTTTACAATAATATTATTGCACGATAATAATGAAAAATAATAGTTGCTACTATTTTTTTCATATATATATATATATAACAATTAAAAAAATTTAAAACATGTAGATTGATTGAATGAAAGAATAATTTATATTTATTTAAAATTAATTTTTGATCCAAAATTAATTGTTTTCTTGTTTAGAATTAAATGGAGTTTGAAGTATATCTCCGATGATGTAATAGAGATATATTTGTAAAATACAAACCATCAATAAATATGCTAATGCTTAGTAACATGGCATATAAAACTAAAATTATCTGTCCCAATTCATTTATTATTATAAATATATATTTCGTAATGATTTATTGTTATTTTTGAGGGTGCTGTTTTTAATTTTAAATATTTTTAGATGCACTAGCTAGTGAACTTTTGTAGTTTTTTATTATAACCAATTTAAATGAACATGTTAATACTGGACTTAAATCTGAGATTTCATTGAAGTATCTTGAAAATAAAAATTGAAGGTAAATCATAAGTAATTCATCTATCATTTTTCAGAAAATTGAGTATCACTACAAACAATTCATTAACGAACTTTTTATCTGAGATGCCATCTCGATAAATAATAGGATCCATGACTTCTTACTTATTTTTAAATTACCGAGTTTTCAACTTTTAGAGCTTGTTGAGCTTGTTTGCCATCACTTTCTGAAATTTATGTTTGGTTTCAAAATTTAGGTTTTAACCCAAAATCTATGTTTTGTCTAAGTACAAAAAATTTTCTAAAAATCTATTTTGATTATAAAACCTCGGTTTGAAACCTAGATTTTGAAATCAAGGTTTTATGTTTCCTACTTTTTCATCATTTTCCTCTTTCCTACTTTTTTTCTTTCTTCCCCTTTCATTTTTCCTACTTTTTCTTTCTTCCTTTTCCTTTTTCATACTTTTCATTCCTTTTCTTTCCTCTTTCTTACCTACTTTTTGCCTTGAAATCCGTAAAAGCTAATAACTTCCCAAACATAAATCACTTTTCAAAACCTAGGTTTTGCCTCGAAATCTGTAAAAACTATTTTCCAAAATCTATTCTTCAAAACCTAAGTTTTACCTCAAAATCTGTAAAAGTTATTCTGAAAATGAGATACAAACAAGCCCTTAATCAACTTCCTACAACGTTAAGATGTAAATTCTTGGGTTTGTTTGTGACAACGTTTAAAAAATTAAACGTGCGTTCAACAGTATTTTTCGTAAAATGAAATAATCTCCTTTACATATTTACTTTGTAAATGGTAAAAATACTTCTCTACCCCGTTGCCAAACGAGCCCCTAGAAATTTAGCTTTTAATCTAATGTTTAGGTAGTAGGACATGATGTGTGTGTGAGTAATCATTGAAAGCATAAAACACTCACAATATCACTAATAAAATTGATCTGAGGCAAAAGAAAATAATTTGCTCCCTTGCAGTACTAATTGTATTGTCTACTTTCAAGGAAACCATTCAATAAACACGATTTGATTATAATAATGAATAGCGGGTTTATTAAATTTTATATTGCCACTAAGATATGATTCAAATTGAGTTAGTTATTGGGTTCACATAGAGAAAATTAATCTTTTAGTCCTTAAAATTTTGATTCAATTATAACTCAGTTCTTAAAGTTTGACCTAATACAATTCAATCCTTAAACTTTTGACTCACTTGCATGTTAAACTTTCTATCATTGATATTTTTGTCTTTATCATCCCTAATTCATTATGAGTCCGTATTAAATCATCTCCTTGGCTTCCAACTCACCGCCAAGTGGATTTTACATTAAATTAAAAAAACAAAAAATGATTGAATTAAGCTTCCTTCAGCAGAATCCTCATCAAGGGGTATTTTTAACTAGAAGGGTGTTTCGATCTTTTAACAACGTTAAAAATGGAAAAAAAAATCCCTATTAAATCAAGCCGAATGCACAAATCCTATTTCGTGCATTCATTTTATCAAATCCCTAGTAATCTCTACAAACATTATTAAGGATTTTTTTAATAAATCCTTAAAAAATTTGTATATTTCACGTGGATTTATTTGAGATTTCCCTTAAAAAATCTTTAATGAGGCGTAATTAAAGATTGACTAAAGTATACTTTTAGTTTTTTATGTTTGCATCAAGTTTCATTTTAGTACTTTAAGTTTAAAAGGTGCACTTTCAGTCTCTTAAACTTAAAGCCGTTAGTCTCTTTTAATAGAAATTGCTGACTCATCAAATTTAACGCTGCTATTTTAAATCTTTTTTATTTTACACAATTTAAAATATCAAATTTATTATATTATTAAATTAAAATTAAAATGTGAGCATGTTTTGTCAATGTTTTATTGCACAGTCATCAATTAAATTTGATGAGTCAGCAATTTCCGTTAAGATAAACTAACAGCGTTAAGTTTAAGGGACTGAAATTGCACTTTTTAAATTTAAAGGACTAAAATGAAACCTGACGTAAACATAAAGGACTAAAAGTACACTTTAACCTTAAAGATTTGTTAAAATCAAAAGTCTAAATTTGGATTTTGATATTTCAACTGAATTTAATTAAAATTTTCTCAATTCAAAATGTGATTTTTTCAATTAAATGTTATCAAAATATTTTTACTGTTAATTCTTCCATATATTCATTTTTTATTTTAAAATTTAAACATATTTATTATTATCTAATTGTATAAATATTATTTAACTTTGCTCACACAATATTTTTTTGTTAAATAAAACTAACCATATACAAATTAAAATATTAAAAATACATTTTTAAAATTTAAAAGATGAATTTGAAACTTGATACAATATACACTTTCCTCCTATTCCTGTACCCACACAATATTATTTCCCCTGTGCCATGCTTTAATTTTTTTAATCATATTTCTAATTAAAAATAAAAAATCCACCCCTTCGATAAATGCGCGTGTTTTCCTTTAGCGTATTAGGATCCGTTAGATGTAGACAGAGAGAATATGATTGGCACATGATGACGAAAAGCTCAAGTTTGACTTCTTTGACCAGATCAAGGTGCAATGTGGAGCGTCCAGAACACGCGTTTCATGACTTCATCCTCACTCGAATATTATTACCATTACTTTAAAAAAAATATTGATGAAATTACCATTCACTCGAAAAAAATAAGAGATCCTGAAAAATAAATTTATTTACCAAAAATTTTAATAACAAATGAGAAATATAAAATTATTATCATGTTTCCATTATAACTCATCATTACATTATCATTACTTGTCATTTGAAATTGAATAATTAAATCCATTCCGTAAAATCTCGTAGTAATTCCCATAAAATATATATAAGAAATTATCATGTTACTATGACATCTAATGGAAGAGACTTAATTATCAAATAAAAAATCTTAATTATTAAAAATTTCCAAATGAAAAATGGATAGTATAAATCTATTGTTATTTCTATATGTACTATCAGAAAAATACCATTTAGAGACGGAAAATTCGTCGTTAAATAGTTATTTTCCGTCGCTAAAACGAGGGCCATTAATATTTTCCGTCGCTAAATTGAAATTTTCTGATGGATAATAGTCATTTAGTGATGGACTTTTTTCATCGCGAAATGACATTTTTCTGGTATAACTTGACAATAATGTTATAAAATTAAAAGCCATGTTTTCTTAATATTAATTAATAATAAATAGTTATCAATTACTCTATGTAAATGGTCATGCAGTCAAGAAATGATTGGCGATGAAATTTTTAAAAGAAATGATCATTTATTATTTTTATTAATTAATAGTAATACCATTAAAATATGGTTAGCATTTAGAAAAGGTAAACCCACATAGATTCAACCAACAAATAATTAGATGCCGATAAGGCAAGAAATCGGTGAGGCTCTTACATCAATTAATCATTATAATTATCTCATCTTGATTGTTGTGGGGATCAAAGTCAACACTCATACATTGAGTTTTCAAATCATAATAATTAAAAAATTTTGTCATCAATTATTCGCCTATATAGCACATTTGGCGTGTGAGAGGCAATTATAACAGACAATATTATAAGAAAAGAGAATTATCAAAATTCAATATAATAACGCACTCCGTCCACCTAAAATATAAATCACTCTCAAGTCCCTACCACCTTGTATAAATTACGAAAAAAGTGGTTAATTTATTTAATATGTTTTAAATTGAAAATTTTTCAACTTTTATATACCCTATTCTAATATGTCTAACATCTCTCATATTTTTATTGGCTTAATGTGTACCACAAATAAAATTACAGTAAAATTAAAAATGGGTAATTAATAGCTCTATATGTGATTTATAGGTCAATATTTTTTTTCTATAAGGCTCCTATATTTTGAACAAAAGGGAGTATAAAATCTTTGGAGAATGACAATTAAGGACCTAATAAAAATATTAACATAATAATAAGGATTTTATTACAATTTAAGAGCTTCCAAATTCAGTATTAATTTTTCTATATTTTATCACTGAAAATCTTTATAAGAATCCACCTTTTTTATAAGGTTTTTAGTTTCCAAAAGATGGATATGTGAAATGGCTTCTTTGCTTTTTATGTTCTATTTTTCATTTCTTACTTCTATAGATATTAATTTAAACAATTCTGATAAAAAAAGTGAAGTATTAAAGGAATGGTTTAAATTTCATTTAAAAATTTGAAAATGAAAATGTGGAGAATTGAGGAGTAAAACATTTAAAATTGAATGTGAAGAATAAGAACAGCTACAAAGTAAATGTTTGAAAACATATTTATGAAAAAACAGTAGTTTCTATAGAACTATGATTACTTCAGTTAAAATTATGGTTTTAATATTAGACATTATGTAAGGAAAACTCTGTGAGGAGAGACAAAATCCAATACGCTTAAGAAAGATTAGTCTCAGGCTATCAATTAAATGATAACTTTTGTTTTTTAATATAAAATTACGATTTAAGAAAATTCCTAAATGACAATAAAATGTGACATTCCAAATCGACATTTTGAAATGCAAGTAAGAAGTCAAAAATACCATTTGATATATATGATGCAAAAAGTATACAAGTTAACTCCTTAGCTTTATTTGAACCTCATTCATAGGTTTTATATAGATACTCTCTACATTTTATTAACAATTGACAACTTTTGTTTATCAAGTAATAAAGTAACACTTTCAATTCATTCACAATTTTTTCATAGATGTTCCTTATATTTTATTAGCTTTTAAAAACTTTTGCTTACTAAGTAATAAATTCACGTTTTCAGGCCATTCAAACTACCATTTTGTACTGTTATTCTCTACATTTCATTAATTACTGACAACTTTGGATTATCAAGCAACAAAACCACACTTTAAAGTCATTCACAGTTATTCCTTACATTTCATTAACCAATAACGAAAATTGATTAAAATTGGTCAGATGAATACAGAAAAATGCAACTTTTTTTAAAAAAAAACTTATTTATGGGGAGAAAGAACATAATAAAGTGAATAAGAAAAATAGAAAAAGGAGTTGTGTGGAAGTAAGGTTGAGAAAGCAAGCCGCCCTGCAACTCAGTCTCAGCAGGTTGGGATTATCCTTGCTTGAGCCTGCCAAGGCAAATTTGTAAAAGCAATATTTTAAAATACAATTAAAAATTTTCCACCATGCAACTTTATTTTATTTTTTGACCCAAAAATAAAAGAAATAACATTATCTTACTGCATCTCTTTATAATTTAATAATATATAATTATTAATATTTTGCTGTAATTTTAAAAATAGTATTATAGCAAGTTGGCGTTAAAAATAAAATATTTTATGTTTCTTTTAAATGTATTAGATACTATTTAACTTAAAAAAAGAATTTTTAGTATTGTTTTTTTTAAATATTGAGATGAAAAAGTAAAAAGAATAAAATCTGTTATATTTTCTTTAAAAATACAAGTGGGGGCCAACTTGCCACAATCTACAAATTAGGGGGTGGGATAGAATTTTTCAAACAAGCTCATCACAGAACGGCAGTTGGGCTCAATCTGTTTTCTCACATCTATGTGGAAGAAAGAGATGTGCGGCGACGAGAAAGTGTGAGTGAATGAGATTAATGCAATAATATTAATGTGAGTAATTAAATGGGGATAAATTGAAAACTTAACAACAAAAAATTGAGATAATGGGGGGGTAGTAAAATTTCAATAATTTAGAGATAAACGTATTTTATGCCAAATTAGTTGGTTGAAAACTACCTTGTAGATCATATATATATGACATTAACCCATCAAAAAGTAACCAGTTGGGTTAGAAGTATTATGATAATTGTAATGGTAACTTTTTTATATGCACCTTCCTCACCTGCCTTAACTATAGTAGCCTAACCCGTACGTATTTAATATATTTTTTAGCTACTTAAAAAATAAAAGTGAATAATTTTTTAATATATATAAATAATAGGGTAAAGAAGAAAAATAAACTGAAAGTTTTTTAAATGGACATTGGATATACCGATATTGTTATTTTAAACCCAAAAATTTTAAAATATGACAACCTTACCCATCAACTCATCACTCTATCTATAACATCCTAAGGTATTGTTCCTGTTTAGCCACATGTAAGCACAGAGTTTTGCCCTCTTGGGATCCCATAGTTACCCAAAAGGCGCCTCGGACTACATATATGGCCTTCACTTGGACGGGTCTAACTGATGTGGGACTTTGAGTGCACCCTGCCTACTGCTTCTCCCTTCCCCCTTCACCCACTCCGGGGTCCCTCAGGATGTTAGGTCCCTAGCAGCGCTTGGTGTGACACTCTCCCCACCATCTGAAAGAGCCGTCCTCGACTCTGATACCATTATGTAATATCCTGACTACATAAATGGCCTTCACTTTGGATGGATCTAACCGATGTGGGACTTTGAGCGCACTCAACCTACTCCGTCTCCCTTCCCCCTTCACCCACTTTGATCCCTCAAAGTGTTAGGTCCCTAACAGCGTTTGGTGTGACACTTACTCACCAGCGTCGCTCGCCTCCCTTGCGCACTTGCTTTTTCTTGCCTCTGCCGTGATTTGAAGTAGAAAGGTTAGATTTTGACGTGAAGAAGAACCAGTTCTTGAAGCTGATGGGTTTACCTCCCGTGTTCAAGTTCTTCCACATGCCCACAAGTATCAGGTTGAAACATGTCCCCGTCAGCGTGCTCGTCCCTCCGATCGGCTTAAACAACAGAACATCTATGGCTCCGGGAGGATCTTCTACAGGGGCGTCTCCAATGGGAAGCCCTTCAATGGGTTATGTATCACCGGTGGGGATGTCTCCATCATCCTTATGTCCAGCTACTTCACCAGCATCATCGCGCCTTTGGGATCCCCGCCAGAACCTGCACCAATGGCTCCATCATCGGTGTCGTTGACCGTCCCATGATCACCATCTGGTTCACTGGTGTCTGCCCTAGCAGGAATTTCTACAACGCCCTAATTAGGGTCTAAGAGTCGACACCGCAGCCGCCTCCATCATTAACATGGACTGAAACTGCTCTAAACTTATTAGGGTTTGTAGTTACTATTATGATTAATGTTGCTCGCTGTGCCATTTTTTGTGCTCAGAAAAAATGAAAGCTCTTTATAAAGATTTAAAATTATTTAGTGGAGAGTTGTGTGCGTGAAGGATTATTTATTAGGTGTTAAATTCTTTTTCCTTCGATCATTGTTACTTTGAGATATTTTTTTTTGGGGTGAAGTTTTTTTTCTTGGTCTGAGTGAGTGTGTGGATTTTGTCTGCGCAAATGCAAAGGGAGGGAGGGAGGGGAAGAGATGTAGGAGGAGGAGGTGGAAGAAGGGACGAAGATGAGAATAATGACTGTTTTGGATGGGGTAGGGGTGATAATGATGATGTGGCACAAACATCCTGTTTGTCAAAGCCACGCCAACGAGATTGGTCTAGTTCTGTTGGGTTTGGATGAAACTGCCCCATTGTAAAAAACTTTCATGTTCAAAAATACTACTTGATAACTTTCAGATATCCAGTGTTCATACGTAAAAGTGTTCGGGTTGTTTTTACATCTTTACTTATATAACATTTTCATGTATATATAACAATATGAAAAATTTTAAAAAAGTGGCCTGTTGGATTGGCTAAATTCCAACCCCCAACAAGTGCTTCTTTTCAGCCCGATCTGTATGGGTTGTCAACCTGCCAATGGAGTGAACCACATTATCTACTCTACATGTGGTTGTAAAATCAAACATCAATGATATGGATATTTTCTTATATTAAATCTTTTATTGGTACAAATGTAGTCTCTTGACAGTTATTTTGATTAAATATATTGAGCTAGTTATATATGGGTGGATCTGCGTTATATTGAACGGATCAAACGTATCCTTAACTTTTAAAAAATTAGGTATATATTAATATTGAATGATTTATTTTGCACAACTTATTTAGTAATTTTGAACTAACTAAATTTTTACTCACATTCTTCTTAAAAAATATTAAAAATAAATCTCATTTATTTTTTATAAAAAATAATTTTTATTTTGTGTTTAGATACGCATCTACTTCAAAAGTTTTCACTTGTTTAAACAGTTTCTGAGTAGTAGTCATATCATGCTAAGGGCTAACAAAAGGTAGAAGAAAAAAGTGATGTATCCGCATTCAACAGGCGCGTGCATATCTGTTAGTTTATAGAGGCAAAGCAAGTATTGATACCTATCACTCTCTAACTTTAATAAAGATGCATTACCCTCTCATGCCTCGAACTTGAGAGTTGAGACTCCCTCCTCCTCCTCCTCCTCTCTCTCTCTCTCTCTCACTGGCGAAGGAACTAGACAAACTTGCCTTTCGAATTCTCCATCAGATCTCTTTCACCTCACGGTGGGCTATCAGAAGCTCCACCTCTGGTACTCTACTTCAAGACGGCGTCGTATTGGAGCAGGTGATATCTGTGTTCGGTTGTTGTTCAGGTCGAAGCAAAAGGGGTTAGATGAGGTGTCGGAAGCACCACCCGGAGGACCTGAGCAGCACCGTCGGCGTCTGTGCTTCCTGTCTCCGGGAGCGTCTCCTCGTATTCATCGCAGCACAAGAAAAGGCACATCTTGCGCGCGTTTCCTCACTCGCCTCCGACGATCAACCTCGAAAATCGGACCCTACCCCTCCTCCGCTTGTCTTCCCTCGTTCAGTCTCGCCGTATGTCTCTCGGCGGAAATCGGACTATGCTAGCTGGCAGAGCTGTGACAGATATAACAATCTCTTTTATAGCACGCCGCAACTTGGCCCTAACTTCGGTACCGGCAATTCTGAGGCTAATTCAGGATTCCCAGGCAGAACGAGTTCGTCATTCAAGAAGAAGACGGGAAGGTTCTGGATTTTCTCAAGTCTGTTCAGATCCAGATCCGATAAATTGGAAGCGAATCCGAGGATTTCTTCTCAGGAATCATGCGAACCATCGTCATCGGGGTCTCCCTCATGGTTCTCAATGATCTTCCCCACTCGCCGGAAGAATATGGATAGGATGAACCCTCTGGAAGGTACGACCACCACGGGGTGGAGGCGGTATCGGCAAACAGATCGGGGAATGTCGCCTGTGACAAACGAAAGTTGCGTGGTCGATTGCGATGGATGCGACCAATCCCCTCCAGCCGGTGGCTACTCAACGGAAACATCTCCACGGTGGCGGAAAACGCCTTCTACGGCACCGTTTGCTACACGTCGTTCCCGCCACGTGCGGAACGTATCAGGCATGGCTTTTTGCTTAAGTCCGTTGGTGAGGGCGAGCCCGAACCCTCACTGGAACCCGAAGGGATTGCCTCCGGAGGTGGTTGCGGCGGGGGAGATGAGAGGCACGACGGCAGCGAAGCCTCACCTCTCTACTGCGTCGTCGTTTTGTGCAAACCGCTCAAGGAAGCTTGCTGACTTCGGAAGAGCCAACCACATCCGTTGATTTCGATGACCACTGACCTTGAACGGTGATATTTCCCATGTGTTGTCTCTTCCTACCTGCTGGTTTTTGCACATTCGATTTTTTTCTTTTTAATTTGAATAAAATAAATTCTTTTTCAATTTTTACCTTATTTCTTACATAAAAAACAATTAATGTACACAGATGCATACTAAAGAAAGAGAAAGTGTTTTTTAATGTTATTATTGATATTAATTGCTTCTGTAAAAATAGATAATGGTCCCTAGCTTTCATCCAACTTTACAGCCAGGACATTAAATACACGGGACACAGAACTGGTTAACTATTTCAATATATTAAAGTTAAAGTATATTTTTAATTCTTTATATCTATCTCAAGTTTTATTTTAATCTTTTTAAGTTTTAAAAGTATATTTTCAGTTCCTCAAATCTAACGGCGTTAATTTTTCTACAATCAACAATATACAACTTATCTTACACAATATGCAACATGCAAAAAAGCTTCCACAATCTTTAATATTGGTTAGATCCTATTCTACAATTAATATGGTAACGAGGATTTTTCATCAATTCTTCTAAGAAATATTTGCTGAGTATGAAAGGGAAAGAAATTTCAGCTTTTGATTTTTGAATGTTGAAAAGGATATGTTTAAGTCTCCTCCAAATTGTTAGAAATTTGTTTTGAAGATTTTATATGGATGAAATTTACAATAAAGGACTTTGTTGTAATCAGATATTTTCAAATGGGAAAAGAATATTTGCTTGACGTTTATATTGATTTCTAATGTAATTTTTACTAATCAAATCAAAATAAATTTGTTTTCTTTACCAATCATTTGTTAATTTGTTAACTAATTTTCGTTATTAGCGCTTTTATTTATTTTAAAATTTAAATTCATTTCTTCTAATTCGATTGGATTGTTTTGGCCAATCTAATTTGGTTGGATAACAGTTTGTAAACTCAACGAAGTATACAAAAGTATATAACCTTAAGAACGTAAAATTTCTTCATTTATAGAATAGTCTGAATTATAAATGGATTTTTTAAAATCATTGTCGAGGCTACCTATATCTTTTAATTTTTTAAAATGATGATTTAAGAACTTAAAAAAAGTTAATAATTATATGGAAATAATTTTAAAATTAGATAGGGCTAGTGAACAAGATATGGACTTTGTGTATCACTTGGGATTTGAGTTGAGTTAGATTATTAAAAAACCATATAAGCTTTAAGGAGACCATTCTTAAAGCAACAATGACTATTTTTAGTATAAATTTTTGGTCTAAGGCCATTCATGTAGGATAAAAAACTAAGGTTATGTTTTGTCCCAACAAAAAAGTTGTACCAAAAAAAAACAAGTCATGTTGTGGAGAACATTTTGATAGTGGTGGGACGACAGGCAGGGACGCAGCTCCCCACTATAATTACAAGTCAAATAAAGCACAAAGTGGTGGGCCCCATTGTAACATATAAGAAGAATGATAATTTGGTATTTATTATAAAATTATGTATAAATGGACATCTATAAAACTGATTCGATTTCTCTTAGGATTTTATCTCTGAATGCCCAAATTCTATAGCCTCTTCAATGGAGAGGATTTTCTAATTGTTATTGTTATTATTTTATTATTTATAACATTGTAATCATGTCATTAAACTTTTAGAGTTGGAGACTCATAAATAAAGGTAATGTACAAAGTGTTTTGACACACATAGGAACGAGATATGCTTCCTTGCTTCCTGTTTCAATTTCTTATTCTACCATTCTCTTCTAATGTCAAACTTTACTTTTTTTAACACATTATAAGCACTATTTTGCTATGAATGTTTGAGGTATAAGCTTTGTGTACTAAGTGTTGAAGTATTTGAAAATTAATTACGGACAATTCTGGAAGCAGAATGGGGAAAGAAAAATCATGAGGTATCTTATAAATTTTGAGAATTTTTGATGACCCTCGGCAGGTCAAATGAGTATAGGATTCCTAAAAAGTAATTCCAACCCAATAAAGTAACTTTACGGATGATTAAAGTAGTGTTATTCATGTAAAGTAAATTACGCATCCCAGAATATGCCACATGTCATTCATTTATGGTAACATGAAAAGGTGTGATAGATATTTTCAACACATGGTAGAATAACTCAGAGTAAAGTTACTTTATCAGTCCAATCGGGTCATGCAATTAATGAAGCATATGTGTAGATTTTTTTAAGAAAGCTTCTAGGAGAAGCTAAGAAATGGATGAAGGGCCTAGTTTTCACCACATGGCAAGATCATACTCTTTATTCATGAGATTTGTCCACATGGAAGGTGATTAAAATCAAGGGTTAAGATCTAGCCAACACATCTAATGTCTCGTTTGGTACACAGAATTCATTTTGATGGATATGGAAATGGATATGGAAATGGAAATGGGCTTTAAAAGTATGTTTGGTATGT
>JANTPZ010122208.1:0-19925 GCA_025593235.1 Vachellia pachyceras | reverse complement strand
GAAGAAGCTATGGGATGGTCGGTCCTAGAAAAGAGTAAAGCCTTCATGTGGATCTTTGCATATGGGATAACTCATATAATGCAACTACAAGCTAGACGGGACCTTGCAAAGTCTGCACCATGTCCTTTTGGGTGCAACCAAGAAGAAACTTCTATGCACATGCTTTGAGACTGCGTTAATGCTCGAGAACTGTGGTATTCATTAGTCAGCCCCTCCTTATAGGAGGAATTCTTTTCCTTGCAAGGAATGGATTGGTTAAAGTAAAACATACAAATGAAAGCAGGTATGGATTTTACTCAAAAACTCCAATAGTGTATCTTGTTGGGTTGACAAGTGTAAAAGAGTCTTTTGTAAAAGAAACTCAAAACAATCTCACTAGTGCCCATTCTTCTTTCTTTAGAGCCTATTGAGACCAAACTATCATGTCACAATATAACTTTTATTCAAGGCAGTGCATTGAGCAACGGGAAGACATTGATGGAATGTTTGGTTTTTGTAAACTAGAGGTAGATAGTTCTATACTCAGCTCAAAATGGAGTGGGTGTAACGATATTTTCTTCGTGAAGGTGATGATCGATGGATGGGTGAATTCAGTTGTAAACTCACTAATGTTCCTTCAACTATTGCAAAACTTATTGCCATTACTTACAGGTTGTAGTTATGTTGGAAACACGAAGATAAAAATGTTAAAGTCATTACGGATATAGTAGATGAATCTCATATGTTTATATCTAAAATTGGAATATTGTGTTTCCGCATGTTCCAAGAGATAGCAACATTCTGAGAGATAGTTTAGTCAAAATAACTCATAATCTGATGAAAACTTTTGTTTCTTTGATCAACCACTACCTTCCTTGGGGATGGTGGTTATAGGGAACTTTTACCTCTAAAACATTTGTAATGGTCTGTTTAATTAATGCATAAAAAAAAGTACACCAAGTACAAACTAAGAATTGTGGGGAATCGATAAGCTGCGGGAAATATAGTTATCGCCAGATAAGAATCGCAGAGGTTTTCAGAATTAGCCAAGGAGACCGCGAAACATGCAGCCGGTTATGGTCCAGTAATCGCCTCGCACTCAGCTATCTCATCAAAATCATGTTCACAGCGCTTCAGGCTGATACCTTGCTTCTACATTGAATACAAATGAATCAACACGAAGCTTACTCATAAAAGGACAAGTAACAGATCTAATTGAGCATGACTACAAGTCTACAATAGTAGTATAGTCTGCCGTATCTACGAACAGTTAACTTCGTATCGAATTGTGCGAATCGTAAATCAAGTAGAAATGAATTCAATTGGCACTGGAAACAAGAAAGTCCAGAAGAGAGACGACAAATACCGACTTAAGATTGAGAATTAGAATCGGTAAAGGGGTTTCTGCGACGGAGATCTTCGATTAAGTCACCAAGCTCTTTGCGAGAGGACTCTCTGCCGAACATGAAACCGTACCTGATGCAAGGAATTGATGAGATTGAAGAAATGCAAAAGGAGAAAAGAGGGGAAAGAGAGGCACCAAAAGGAGATCGCAGAGAAAAGGCCAGCGGTGGCTACAGTCTGAATGAGAGTGAAGCTCTTCCGAGTCATCTCCATTTCACCTGAACGGTGAACAGAATCCTCCTTCACGCTATTTCATTCAGCAGCTGATTTGAGAATTGCGACGCTTGCTTTGAAACGGAGCCTCTAGGACTGAAATAAGGCCTAAAAAATATCTTGGGCACAAAAATTCATGTCTCAACTTATTCATCGAACTGAATTAAAAAAAATGAGATATGATTTTTAGATGAAAAGATTTAAAAAAATCTTTTAAATTAATTTTTTTTTATCACATGTAATTAAGACACCCTCACCCAAAAAAATCTCATCTCCTTCTCATTTTCACCGGAGCTCCTCTGCAGCGCCACACCAAAATCTGTTTTTGGCTAAGCTTTTTCTACAGCACCACACCAGAAAGTCTATAGAACACAGAATAGGAACTCTTCTTCAGAGCACTAACATCACAATCACCAACTTGCTTCAACTTCACGCTCTTCTCATCAAAACCAGTTTCTTTTGCAATAACAACATCTTCCTCAAATCCAAGTTCTTAAACGCAGCCATTTCTGTTTCTTCTTCCCATGATTCTGATTTGCGTTATGCTCATTCTGTGTTCGATTACTTTTCCTTTCCCGATGACACACATCTGGAACACCATGAGTTGTGCGTACTTGAATATTGCTCAAAAGCCTTCAGCCTATCGACATTTCGCTCGATAGTTTCAGCCTCTCGCTGGTTCTTCAAGGATGGTGGGTTGCGCTGTCGATCAGTTGTGCTGTCGTTGGGGTACCGTGCCAGGTGTCATCGTGGGTGCCGTCGCGCCGTCGTGGGTGGGTGTGCCTGTGCGCCGTCGTGGGTTGTGCCATCATTGGTTGCTGGAAGGGCAAAAGTAGGATTCGATGGAATTTATTACATTTCCATGGTATGGAAATCAATTCCAATAATTTGGGTTGAATTGGATTACACGTGGAAGTCAATTTTAAGGATATTTATGTGTACCAAAATCAATTTTATATCCACGTGGATCAATTCCATTAAACCAAACAGGCTTTTAGAGGCGTGGACTAGGCCAGCCCTCGCTTCTAATACAAAAACGTTAGAAATAAAGAGAGAGCTAAAAAAAACTTATTTTTATTTTTGAAGATTTTTTAATTTTTATAAATAAAATTTCTAAATAATAAATTAAATAGTGCTTGATCATAATAAAAATTATTTTTCTAATAATTTATTATTTTATATTCCTTTTTATAAATTGTTATGTACCTATTTTAATACTTTTTTGAACTTAGTTTGATTAAAGCTAGATATATTTTCTCATGAGTACATGTAAATTAAAAATTATTAAATAATTTTAGTTAATTTTATTGAATCCGTAGATTGATGTTAAAGGAATGCTTGAATAAAGGTTAACGAAAATTATAATGGAGATTTATTGTGGGGTCCCACGTAGTGAAGATATTTAACAAATGGTTCCAAATTTTAAAATATTTAAAAATGGTCCCATTGATGCAGCGTATGGTGTTGTCACTTGACAACCCCTGACAACATCATGTGCTGTATTGACACCACTTTGTGTTGTCAATGGGACCATTTTTTAAATATTTTAAAATTTGGGACCATTTGATAAATAAGTCCCTTATTTGGGACTCAGCATTAAATCTTCCAATTTATAAATCATGATTAAAAATAAAAGTGACAGAAGGTAAAAGGGGCTGTACTATCCGTAACTTACAAATATTATGATTAGTTATAGAGTTCATATTTTAAATTGGTATTAATTTTTTTTTGGTTTTATGCCCGGTTCACCGGAGCTTTGCTCCGACTAGTTTGGACCCGACCCACGTCGCGCACCCAGAAATAGTGGGTGAGTCTCCCAACGGTGGCTGCTGCATACACCAGGACTTGAACTCGAGACTTTACTTAAGCTGGAACAAACCACTTACCACTTGATGGTATTAATTAATGTTTAGTGTATTGATGGTCATTGATTTAATCACATGTAACCAGAAGTTAGAGTGGAGAAAATGGACTGAACCTGCAGGTTAGACCCATCAACCCGCTGGTTGAGGGTGAGTTCAGGCTGCATAAATCCAACTTGCATAACCCTCGAGTTGTGCCTATCTTTTTTTCTTAATAACTAAGTTTTTAAGTAAATTTTTAAAATTTTAAACCTTTATAAATCATATAATACATAATTGTATATAATTATTTTAATCTTGTAATCTTATTGTTATTTAAATATAAAAAATAAATGTTTTTAAAAAAATATTTATGATTAAAATATATAATTGTTAAATTTTTTTGATAATTATATAATTGTTAAATTGTATATGAAATTTATTTCAAGGATACCCGTATCCTCCGTGACTGGCTCGGGATGGGGGTTTCCCACCACACAGGTCAACCCATTTACCGGCTCTACCATATGCCGTAGCCTCATTCGTCCACATTTCTTCCAATTATTGGTATTACCATTTTGTCCATGCCTTTTTTCTAGTCGGCTCAATATAAAGTTTCATTCAAGTCAACGTTGGCATGCCTTGAAGGCACTGATTGCAATAATGCCCGCTTCTTCTCAAAACTACGTGCCACAAACAAAACCATTGTTAATTTATCAAACTTCCTCTAGTCAAAACAAATATAATAAGAACTTCATTAATATAATGCGAAAAGGAATGACCCCTCTGAAAATATCTCCAGCTGGCAGCTGCAATCGAAGACGCACTTTTTTTCCCAACTTGACTAACTGATTCCTAGAAATTGGGCATAGACTTCCACAATGTTACAATGTACTTATTTGGGAATTCATTTTCCTCCAACAGTACATATAAATTGAGATAAAATTATCTCAAAATTTGTAAAACTCATAAAAATCATATCGAAATTTGTAAAACCATCTTGAAATATATAAAATCATCTTGAAAGCCGTAACTCATTTTTCGAAATCTGTGTTTGAGAATCTATTGAGAGAGAGGAGTTTACAGATTTCGAAAAGAAATTACAAAATTTAAAAAGAATTTATAGATTTGAGATGGTTTTATCTTGACTTACGTGTATCATTGAAAATAAGGAATTCCAAGCAACATGTGGAAATAAATAAATTGACTTCGTTTCGTGGAAAATAAGCTGGGTATGGATTGAAAAGCATTTGGCAGTTCGCACAATAGGGCAGGCACCCTTCCCTTCATTGCGAGTTGAAAGCCAGTGTTGGATAAAGACAGGACTTGGCTTCGTGGGTCCCAGCTGACCCAGACATGAGAGGAGTTTATACTATTTGCTTTTGGGAAGCAGTTTAGGCCGATATGATTCAGAAGCCATTTTTGAAGTTTCTGAGTACTGCAATGCCTGCTTCAGGCTTTCCACCACCTGAATCATGGATGGCCTTTCTTCAGGTTTCTTATTTAAGCATCTGTCTGCCAACTTGGCTACTTTCCGAGCAGCACCATGTGAATACTCATTTCTAAGTCGAGGATCCATTATCATGCTGAACCTCCTACTATCAGCAGGATACTGTTTAACCCAATCTAGAAGCTTCTGTTCTTTTGCTTGTCTTCTATCTAATGCTCTCCTCCCTGTAAGTACCTCATATAATACCACACCAAAACTCCATATATCACTCTGAACTTTGAGGTGGCCTGTTTCTACATATTCTGGGGCAGCATATCCATGTGTCCCCACCACCTGATCACAAACATAAGACACAAACCTTGGTGGTGTCAAATAAGTTCAAAGAATGTGAGTTTTCTCAATCTTAGATTATCAAAGCAAAGCTGCTTTATTTTGACTTGGTAATATACATTAGTCCAAGTCCAGCATCCACTTACCGCAGTGGATACGTGGGTCTGATCACCAACTGGACCTTCCCTGGCAAGGCCAAAATCTGAAAGCTTTGGATGGAAGTTTGTGTCCAACAACACATTGGAAGATTTGAAATCTCTGTAAATTACCTACCAAATGAACAATCAAAAAAGGATCATCAACAAAAGTAAGGTTTGGATGCCCAATTCCCAAATACCAAATCGTTATAAGGGTAAAGTACCTGAATCTCTAATTCCTCGTGTAGATAAAGTAGTCCTCGAGCAGCTCCGAGCATGATCTGCAATCTTGTTTTCCACGGCAAGGTGGGAAAAGCCCGTCTGAACAGATGATCCTCCAGGCTCCTGTTGGGCATGAACTCGTAAACTAATAGCCGTTGGATTCCTCTTTCTCCATCTACGGAGCAATATCCCAATAGTTTTACCAAATTTGGGTGATTAACAATGCCCAGAAATTGAACCTCTGCCAGCCATTGTTTATGCCCCTTGACAAAAAAGAAGACTGCCTTCAGAAAGAGATACAACTAACGCGGCAGATATCAACACAATGTGTTGGTGTTATGATATTCAGACACTCAAAAATTGGATACGATTAGCAGACAAACAACTAATTCTGCAGATGACACCGATATGATAATGCACATGTCAATTACTACAATATTACTACTATGGATTGTTATAGTTCATGGCATGTGAAGGAAGAAACACAGCTTCAAAGTTCCCAATTAACTTCTTGCAATGCACCTACTCTTCACAACAGCTTAGCCCAGAAAAAGCTACTAAAGAAAAAACATGAATAATGTCCTCTAGCGTCAGTCTACGCCAATTTAACCGTCAGCTATTGGAGCAAGCAAGAGTTACTTACTGTACGAAACAATTGGATAAAGGAAAAAGAAAAGATGAGATAAGATTAGACAGGAACAAAGCTGCGGAAGCTGGTATACCTGAAAGCCACGGGTGTTAAGGCTTTTTATCGCAACAACAACATGATCACCTCGACCATTTCGAGGCTTAATTGTACCTTTATAAACGCTCCCGAAACCGCCCTCTCCAATCTTCAGCATCCTATTGAAATCATTCGTGGCCTCTCTGAGTTCTTGCAAAGTGAAAACTCTCAGATTGTGCTCTTTCTCTTTGTACAACTCTGTTATGGTTCTCGGCGATGGCAGCGAACTCGTTGGACTCACTGCGTGATTTGAACCCGGACGATTCTTCTGTCTTTGTTTATTCGATTCTGATGAAGATTTTGATCCTCTTTCAAATCTGAACAAGAAGCACTTCATTTTCTAACAATTCATTTAGCGATATTTCCGATTGAGAAATGCTATCGCTGACTCTAGAATTTCATACGGAAACGAACAGGGTTTTTACAACGAAAGGAAAATTCATAGGCTGGAAGATGAAAGCTGAGAGGAGAGGGATTCAGAGCCAAAAAGGGGAAGCGAGTAGAGAATAGATGGGAAACAGAGATGAACGAAAAAACGATACGTACAAAGGGAATGATAATGCATCGAAAGATGGAAATTGAGTGGGAATAAAAGCTGAACCAAGAGAAACTGGGAGTTCCAGAAATTCAAAACATGAGTTGCGTGAGGCTGAAGGAATTGAATAATTACCGGGTCAAAGAAGTATCAATTTAAAGAAAGGAAAGGCCCCCAAAGAGATGAGAAACTGCAGAAGAAAGAAGATAAGTAGATAGCCTCACCTGCGTTGAAGAAGGATGGCGAGGCGAGACCCAATTTTTCCCAAAGAAATGTAAATGAAAGAGTGTGTTTAAACCTTGGACCTTGGAAGATGAGGCAACGTCAATGGGAATTCAATGACCTGCCGATTCGACGCCACTCATGATCTAATTCTTAACTATCCCTTTCTTCCTTATTCTTTAAATGTTTTTATATTTTTGTTAATTACAACTATCTTTTGTTGAATTTTGAAATATTATTAGATATCTCTCTCCCATGGTTGTTAGATTTATATGACATTGTAAGGAGTTAATTCTTTCCGTTAAACTTGATCCATTAATCTTTTTAAGTTTTTTTAATTACACTAATTAATAATCTATTTATATTTTTAAAATTTGAGAAAAAGTCTCAATAAAAGTATAATTTTCATTTAGGACTTGCTTGTAGACTTTTTTACTAGCTTCATGCATTCTCTCATTCAAATCATTAAATGTAGTCGCTTTTTATATAAAATTATAATATTAATTTATTATTATGTGATAGACCAACCCCTTTTACTATATCCAACTCTTATTAATCTATAAAATATTTATTTTTTAATAAATAGAACAAAAGTTAACCTCCAGAAATTATCCGCATGGTTAAACTAAAAATGTTCGTACTAGCAAAATGTTAAATATGGCAGTGAACGAAGAAGGAATTTGATCTTGAATATAATATTTCTATTCATTTTATCTCCTAAAATTATAATGTTTTCACTAGAGTTTCCCAATTGGTATATTAAGGAATTTCTATCCAAAGATGGTTAAGATGAAGAATAGTGCTTTAATAAAATCAACTCATATTCATTACAAATAACTAAATTAACTAATTTTATTAATAAACTCAAATTAAAAGTTCAAGAAAATGCAATAAAAGAGAGAAAATAGAGGCACAAAAACATGAACCTTTTTGCCTGCATTTTTCAATTTCCAGCTCGTGCGCATAAGAACGTTGGAATGACAATAGTTATTCAACGCTTGAGGTCTAGTTACACTTTAAAAGTAGCAAAGTTTTTTCAGCTCAGTCATTCGAGTAAAGGTTAAGAAAAAGAGAGGAGCCCATTAGGGAGACAATAGACAAAAGTAATAGGAAATTAGTAAAATAGATCCCTTGGTCATATGATGTTTTCGGGGAAGGTCAAGGGGTGGGTGGGAACTGGGAAGGGACAATTTTGGTTTTATGGTTTGACAGCTACGTGTTCCCACATCCCACCGAGTTGTATTGTCTCCAATGATTTTTTATTTGGATCCATGTGAGGCCACCGCCATCATTGGCACCCATCCCATTTATGGGGTGTTTTGGCAAAGCTTTTAAATATCCCAAAAACATGTTCAATAGTATTTTTTGTAAAATGAGATTATCTCCTTCACACATTTACCTCATAAATGGTAAGAGCACTTTTTCACCACTCTCTCAAATGGACCCATGATTTCGACGGCTAATACCCACCTTCTTTATCAGCTTGTGCAGATTGTTAGAAAAATAACCTTACGTTTATATGATTGGAAAATGCTTGACGTAAAGAAGAGAAGGAACAGTTAAAACTAATAGATCCTATTTCTGGTTGGATCAGAGGAAATGGGCCGAGTCATCGGGCGAGTGTTATTAAACTTGTTTAATTGAAGGGTTGGGTCTGTTTAAAAAAAAAAATTTGAAGGGTTGGGTCTACCATTTTGAGTCCTCAAAGGGGATCGGGTTTAAAAGGGTCAACTTTATAGGTAGTACCGGTAAAACGAGTTGGATCCGTGTGGCGGGTTTGGGTTGGCAAAAGCCAACCCGCTAGGTGGCGGGTTGGCTCCAGCCCGCACCTATTTTTTTAAATTTTATAATTTTACAAATACTATATTATATATTTTTCTTACCTTTTTCATCTCAATATTTTTTTAAAGTATGATAAATAATGCATAATACATTCAAAAATAATATAGAATATTTTATTTTTTATATCAACTTTCTATAATTCTATATTTAAAATTATAACAACACATTAATAATTATATTTTTACTTTAAAACATGAAAAATGTCATTATTAAAAATTTATCAGTACAAAAATTTCAACCTGCGGGTTGGCTTACATTACCGGTGTTACTTATAGGGTTGGAGGTTTAAAAAGGTGGATCCTGCCTGATCAAGGGTCGGCCCATCTAAGCATGTTATATTTTTTTATTAATTTTAAAATTTTTGATTTATTTTTAGTATTTTTTTTCACATCTTATAACTTTCCTTTTTCAAACATATATTAGTATAAATGTTTTTTATTTGCTTAACACTTTGTACTTTTCAAGCATATTTACTGTAAGTGTTATTTGCTATGTTAAGTACCTAATGGAATTTTAAAAAAATTCACTCAAATTTTAAGAATTTTTAATTTGATTCTTAATGGTTTTACAAAAAAAATTCCGTTATATAACTTTGGTAGAATCAATTTTATTGATATAAGATAAACAAATAAAACAATTCTTCATTGTATTTCATGATGTATCATGTAATCTATCGTCAATTTAATAGGGAAGTAAATCACACACATATGTATATTAAATAATAAAAAGGTAGAATCTCAATCTTTCGAAGGTTTTGTTGACAATTACTTAATCTATTTATAAAAAAGATAAATCATTTAATTATTTGACAACACTTATATCTCAAATTAAAAATTTTAATTGGGTCAAGCTTCAAAGACCACCCTCCATTTTCAACCGGACTTCATCAAGTTAGCCCGATTAACCCCACGCCAGTAAAGGATCAACCCTTTTGCCCAACTCTACTTTTGGTCCAATCTTTAACTTTTCTTTATTTCAATAACTAATGTAACCGTACCTAGTTCGAAATAGTGAAGCATCCGCATGTAGCAATAGCTTCGTTTAACAGTCTCCCATGTAGTATTTTGGGTAAGAAAAATGGGTTTGATGCTTGTTCCACGGTTAATTGCAGGATTCACATGTTCACAAACTTGGGCAATTCCGCTGTAGCTGCAATTTTACGTTTTTAAAAGATAACACATTGACGTTTTAAGGTCTTGATAGTTTTCAATATGATATACTAAACACGCTTTAAAAAAACAGATACGATGGGTAATGCTAGATGTGGTCTCACCAAACATAATAGTAGCATATATAATAACAATAGAATAAATTGTTTGTCCAATAAAAAATATTCAACAAATTCCCACACCGGACATTAAACTGCTATCTAGTCATAGAAAGCCGATACCAATGCATAAGTATCAATCACGTCGTCGGCTCATTTTGGCTATTCCTGTGACCCCGTAGCTCCATAGAAAATTTTCTTCATTCATTGAATAATTAATCATGAAAGCCTCAATAACCACAATATAGGAGACCCGGGTCTACCATTCTCAGGCCAACCAATCTCTATAGAAAATTATGAAACAACAGATCCAATGCAAAAGCAACTGAGCAAGCTCTGTGATGTAAAAACAGCAGCAGCCAACCTCATCGCCGTCAAAGCAAAGAACAGGCAAGCTTATCAGATGAGCTCGTCGCCCACACACTAAATTCTAGCTCAACTATGATCCCAAAGCAGCTTCCGGGTCTGGGCTGGGGGGGCTAATCCTGGAATATCCCGAATGTCCTTGTTGTTTGGGTGCACGATCTGAAATTATATTAAAAAAAAAAGCAAGTTATGTACGGGGATCATCCTGTTACTGGTGGATAAATGAAAACGTACTTCACAGGCAACAAAAGCACATTACAGTTAAGCAACGGCTTCTACTATTAGTAAACAAATTATCTAGGCTGAATTTATTCACCGTGAAACACTATACAAAATTGGAAAACCAAGTAATGAGTTAAAATCATAGGAAGAAAACTAACTTACCTTTACAATAATGATAGCTATCACTCCAATCACAATTAGAACCAGTAATGCCATAATACACTTGTCAGTCGCAACCTATTGTAAAACTCCGGCAGGTTAACCAATAATAAATAAAAATACTTCAAACATTACTGTGCAACCAAGTGGATAATGTAGAAATTGACCTGCCTACCGATTTCCTTCACCAATTTAGTGGCTCTCTTTATGGAGAAATGGATAGAATCCAGCTCATTGACGATTCTGCTCATTTGTTCTGTCTAAAAATAGAAGAGATTGCAGCCCTTAGTACCATGACAACTTAAAGAATTTTCTTCATCCTTTTCCTTTGGCTACATTAGAAGAGTTTGAATTCTTGACATCCCACCCTTTCTTCCTTGTACTTTTTTATTTTATTCCGATCTCTCTCTCTGTTTCGTGGTGCTTTTTTTTTAAGGGGGGGGGGCCTATGCACGTACCTGGGCCTTAAGAGCTGCATTAGTCTCAATGCCAACATTTATTGTCTCTTCAACAACCTATAATAGAGAGATTCACAGAAATCAACTTTCTGCACACTTATCAGCCAGAAAGGTTCATACATAAGTGGGTAAATAAATTCACCCAATTTCTGTAATAAGCAGGAACACTGTTGGGTTGGATGATCCTTCAGAAGTTATATATGTAACTGTGTATCAAGTGAATAGCAACATAAATTTTAATGTGAAATGTTCTCTTGCCCCAACAAAACCTTTTAATGGATTTGCAAATTAGCATCATTACCAAACCAGTTCGACCAACTTTCCCAGACAAATCAAAACCAGTTTGGTTAGATCTCTATTGATCTAGTTTTATGCCATAACTATTCTTCAAGAAATTAGACCTACCTTCTTTCCCCTCTCAATGGCATGATCTGTATCATCCATCATCCGATTCCCCCGATCTATCAGCTGTTGATTTGTCATTGCTGTAAAGTAAAAGTTTCTTACATTATAAAAGCTCCATGTAAGAAATGGCAAATTTCATGAAGCAGGTGTGATTTGTTATGTGAGTATCATAGGCAGGGAGGCATGACCATTTTTCCCCATTGCCATTTCACTGAATAATTATACTCTCATGTCTCAACTCAAATTTTCCATAACATGTTGTATTCTCTGCTTCTCCCATGACCGAAACAGCATCGATTTTTACTACAATCTAGAGAGATATTGGATTCTCAGAAAGTAATCAATACAACTACGAATTACAAACCAAACATAACCAGAAGCAGAGGCCTTAAATAAAATAATACAATTAAGGAGACAAACATGCATTTATTAAAAAGACACAGTAACATCATACTATCACTAGTTCTGCATCGTTTAACAGATTAATCATGAGCTTTCATTTATATGACCATAAACAGCACCAAAACTATCTAACCTAAGTGAATATCACGGCAAAATAGCATAGGTTAGGGAAACCTATATGCTTACAGGAAGCTAGCAAGACATTTTCTTCTGCATAGCCTTCATTAGGCCCCTCAAAGAGCTGAATTCGCTTATGCTCAATATCTGTGGCATATCTGCATTGCAAACGACAGTATAAGTTAGACCAATATCTGCATTGCTCAACATCTGTGGCATAGTCCATGGTATCAAAACATTCACCCTATTCATGTTGGAACATACATAACATTAAAAGACATGTTCAAAAAGTTAGATCACGTATGATATGAACTATGAAGTCCATGCCTGTCAAACTACCAAGATCACTACTAATATATGTTAACTTACTGCTTTTTAAGAGCAACATATGAATTTAACTCTTTGATCTGCAACAAAAAATGTAATTACTTATCAGTAAGGTTAAAGAGTGTCAATGATAACTGTTGGGACCAAGAGGCCCCAAAAAAAAAGAACATGTTAACATCTCACCATGGCCTGCTTTTTCTCATTCAGCATTTTGTTGGTTTCCCTATCATTTCTACCCTCCAGAGCCTTGACTTCTGCATCAAACTCTTTTATAAGCCTGAGACAGAGTCAATAAAACATATTAATATACACCATGTACTTCAGAAGAGAGATCAAAAACCTAATTCTTAATGTGTGGCAATTCATGATCTGCTACCGAGATCAGTGGTTTCAGTAAAATAGCAGGAATGGTGTCTTGAAAGTGAGAAAAATGATTTTGAATGGACAATTTATTGACATAAGCAAGCTAAGCCCAGGTCTGGCTGGATATAAATTTATATATAACTATAGACATTCCTAAACTAGCATAAGCACTAATCATTGTGGTTCTTGCACGCACTTGCCAATTAAATAGCCCCAATTTCCCTCTTATCAACTTCGTATCTGTCCTCTCCTCTCTAGATTTTATTTCATAATTTCCCTTGCACAACTTAACGACGCAAAATACAATAACGCAACCATAAGCGACAATCAAGCTTCTAAGAAATACGAATAAAGCTACTAATGGAAGCAATACCAAAAATGAAAAGAATGTAATAAGCGCCAACATACCGCTTACAATCTCGCATTTTATCGGTCAGCTCTTCCAGCTGCCTGCTCTGCCTATTTGAATCCTTAATCTTCTCTAATTTCTGAAATCCATTTCTGCACGGATAACATTGCAACTATTCAGTGCCAAAAATGTAAACAGCCGCAAGTTGCTCCATTATTAAACAAAAGGGATTGTAGAAGGTGGGATTTTAAAAAAAATGCCGATGTCGGCACCCAGGTGATGCTAGCCCCGACATTATCGCAGCAGTTCGAGGGAAGGCCGATTTTATCTATACTACAATTTAAGAAACCAGCGCAGTTCGAAATCTTACGATAAAGCGCGGAAAATGTCGCTGATCTGTCCGTCGATCTCCGCCAGTCCCTCGCTAATTGCTGATAATGGATCCATCGTATCTACTTGAAAGCAATGATATCCGTGATCTTTAAGATTCAGATGACAAAACCAGAAGACTTCGCAAAAGCTTTGGAAATTTGTATTGCATACGATGCTTCACAGTTCTACCCCACTGCTGTAAGTAAAAAAACAAAAGGGAGATCCTCAGGGCGAAATGACCACGCCAGCAAACAGGATTTGAGAATTTTGATTCAATAAAAATGCAGATTCATAGCATCCAAACAACCTCGTTGAGAAGAAACATATGCATTCAGAAGCTTTTGAGATTCAAATAAGCCGGTCTCCAACCACCGAATTGCATGAACAGCGCCAAATGGAATCGGATCAAAACAATGTAGGATACAGCTGGCGATCGAGGAGAACGAAACCAGAGGCTCACTTGTCTCTCGATCTCAAACACGAGGTTCAGACAAAATTGTATCTCCCTTGTGATCTACAGAAGCTATGTGGAATTTTTTTATTGTTTGTTTTTAATTTTTGTTGAGCATTCTTCTGGGGGAGATTCGGCGTGTACATGGAGAGGCACCCGTAAGCGCGGCCCCAGCGGCTAGAGAAAGAGGTTTCGCCCGTTTAAACCGCAATCGGCGAGTCACCGTGGCTGGCCTATTTGGGACTGGGCCCCATCTGAAATATAATTTAATTCAGGCAAAAACTAAAAACTCCTGGTACGGCATTCCAAATACGAAACTATTCCACCTTTTGGATAAATATTCTAATCAAGGGATCAATTCATGCTTGCAGTTTATTTAGCAACACGATGAAGAAATACTTATAAATATTTTTACACAAGTCGAGATAAAACATTGTTGAATGTGTTTATAAATATTTATATGAAGTTTCCAAACGGTGCCAATAATTTATGAAATTGTTTAATTCTAATTCTTTTGGGATCAAAGCTCAAAATATTACCCCCACCACATGACATTTTCAGTTAACTTTTTTATCTTCTGGGAAATAAATTTGAATTATTTAAAAATATTTAATATTTTTATCATTTATTAGTGCATTTTTATCGTTGAGGTATTTTTGGAGATTATAAAACATTATAAAAGAATTTATTACACGTGATATTATTATACTCTGTCAATTACAGCACTCAGGCCAATGTTTCAGTCAAGGGAAAGTCTCCGTGGTCGCCGTGGTATATGATTTAACACTGAATATTTTGTTCAAACAAAAAACACTGAATATTAAAAATGATGTCAATAAAAAAACAGAGTATTAAAAAGGGAGGCAACGTAGCATTGCTTTAAAACATTATTAGACTAAAATATAATTTAACCTTTATGTGTTTAATAGAATACAGTAAAACAAAATTTATTCATTATAAATTTAGATTTTAGTTGTCTTGTGCAGTAAAAAATAAAATTTTCAAAATAAGATTCACTCTAACGTTATTTTTCTGAAGGTTAACACATGAATAGATGAAATAAGTTTTGTTATAACTCACACATCGGCATAAATGGCTTCCATGACCTCGCTTTAAATAATACCACATTCAATGGTCAGTAGAAGACCCATTTTGTGCATGTTTGGAAAATCTCCTGACCAACAGTGCATGCAAGTTAAGACAAAAAACATTTTAAAATCTGTAAAAAGCATCTTGAAATCCGTAAACTCCTTTCTCCCAATGGATTTCCAAACACACACTTTATATAATTGGAAATAGTGTTTAATAGAAAGGCTTGGTGTCATTAAATGTTTAATATAAGTATCATTTTGTAGAATTGGATATGGTATTTAATAAAGCTACCTGATGTCATTAGATCACGAGACTGTTGCAATAACGGAAATTTAAACTCATACACTCAGTACATTTTTCCTAAGATTAAACTGGAAGTAGTAAATTTGAATTTTTAGGGATGGTGTTGAATGGAACATGGTGGTTATTGTTGTTGCTCTCTATTTAAAACTGGGAACAATCCAGAGTCCTCCAAATTCACTCAAGAGCTAATTAATCTTTTGAAAAAAATTACAAAAATATAAATGAATAACTTTATAACATATAAATAGAAATACGTATATATGCTATTAATTTATATATCAATTTATAAATCAAATCAATTACTCTGAAGAAAAATGACATATATGTGTTGGAGTTTGTTTTGCAATTCTAGTTGAAGTTTGTTTTCCTCACTGAGTTGGAGTTTGCTTATATTTTTTAACATATCCATATTTGTGGAAAGAAACTCAAATATTCCTGCGAAACACGTTTGATGAAATCATTTATTTCATGTTAATTTGACTTATCTAAATCCATTGCTTTTGCATATTTAAATTTTTAGAAATGGTGTTTTATTCAGCCTTTTCCCCATGTGCAGGGCAAAAATCCCTCGGGAAGATCAGGTGGGAGATACTCTCCCCGTTTGGACGATGCTGATGACTCTTTCTCTGACTCTGAGCTTCAAAATTCTGGCATTGATGATAAATCTTCCATGTTTGTTACTTATGCTCCCACTGGAACTGTGTGGGATATAATTCCAAGAGCGAAGAAGAGTATGTACGACCATCAACATGAAGCTTTTGAATTTCTTTGAATAAAATTAGCTGGTGGAACAGTTCTTATTTCTTAACGGGTTGGAAAAGCAATTAAATTTTGCTAGTGGAAGTGACTGCATTATATCACATGCTCCTGGCACGGGCAAAACTTTTCTCACCATTGCCTTTCTCAGTTGTTTCATGAGGAAATATCCAAATTGCAGCCCCATGATCATAGCTCCAACCAACATTCTTCATACATGGGAGAGAGAGTTAAAGAAGTGGGAAGTTGGCGATCCTGTTCCTTTTCGCAATCTGAACAAACCTGATCTCTCTGGAGAGGAGAGCCGCCTTCCTAGGCGCAGTGGTGGAAATCGTGGGCACCATAAAACTGCAATCCGATGGGCAAAGCTTTGTTCTTGGAGAGAGGCTACAAACATCTTAGAAATTAGCTACACACTGTTTGATAGGCTTGCTAGAAAGGGCTCCAACAATGTAAAGAAAGCTCTTTGAATTTCCCGGGTTGGTAGTTCTTTTTTTTTTTGGTACACACCGGGTTGGTAGTTCTTGATGAAGGTCACAACCCTCGGAATTCAACATGTCTTATATGACTGTATCAAAAAAAAAAAAAACGTCTTATATGGGAGGCACAGTCAAATATCAAGACAGAGATGAATCATACTGTCCGGGACTTCTTTTCAGAATAACTTCAAGGAGCTTCATAATACTCTCCGCTTGGCTAAGCCAAATGAAAACAAAGGGAATTTGGAATATCTGCTCAAATCATATGACAGAAGTAGAGAGTGAGAGTGAAAGGAATGAGATAATTGCTGGAATCAAAGACGTGATTAGACCATTTGTCCATGTGCATAAGGGTACAGTACCACAAGAAAAACTTCCCGGGTTGATGGAATCAGTACTTAGTTTAATGCCGTCTCAGACACAGATGTTAATTTTCAAATACATTCAGAAGTTAAGGAACACCCGATTTCAGGGAAAAGAGGGATCATATAACTGGTTTAAATTTGAATATTGGATGTCTGAAGCTTCTGTTCATCCTTCCCTATTTGTTGCTGAGCTCTCTGACTTGCCAGAAAGAGAGAGAGGATCATTGAATGCTATATTAGAAAGACTCAAATTATCCAGAGTCGGGGGTAAAAACTAGGTTTGCAATATACTTCATTCATCAAAATGAGCGCATCAAGAAAAAAGTTCTGATTTTTAGCCAGTATATTGTTCCGTTGACCTTTCTTGCAAACCAGATCAAATCTCACTTTCATTGGAATGAAGGAGAGCAAATGATTGTGGTTCATGGAAAGACCCATGAAGGGATACGGCAAGCTTCAATAGATGCATTTAATGATCCAAGTAGCAAAGAGAGGGTAATGCTAGCCTCAACCAAGGCCTGTAATGAACGGATCAATCTGGTTGGTGCTTCAAGGTGCTGGACACGTTATGAAATCCCTCAGCAGAAAGGCAGGCTGTGTCTCGTGCTTATCGGATTGGACAGAGGAAACTTGTGTGCACTTACCGGCTCATATCGGCAGGGACATGGGATGGACAGAAGCTCTGTATTCAAGCTAAGAAGGATAAGTTGTCTGAGTCAGTGTTTTTCGGTTCAGATGAAGATGGCCATCAACATAATAGAGAAGATAAACTTCTGGAGAAGATGGGACGTAAATTTAACACAAAAATCACAAAGAGAGCAGTTACAATTTTGCTTGAAAGTGAAGAGAAGTAAAACCGCAACGTTCCAACTTGAAATGCTCAGGCCTTGACCCTTGTTTTTTAGTTGGTCAGGCTCTTCTGCTTTCAATTGATAAGCCGTATCCTTCCTTTATGCTAAAATGAATGATTGAAGGAACAAAAACCAGTTCATATCAGCTATCAGACTTGAGAACTGCCTCTGGAGAACAGCATGGTTTAAATGCAACTGAAAATTTAAAGTTGTCAAGCCGTAATCTGAACACTATTTTCAAAACCTCTCCTTTATATCTTAACAGGTAACTTTTTTAATTGTAATTTTGAGAGGCCTTACTATGGGTTGTGTGGGTGTGTACTTCATGAGAAGCTCATGCCTTGTAGAATGTGGCTCTGATTTCACACTGGACATACAATGTATTTCTACCGTGGTCACAATACACATAATTGTTGTAATTTCTTTTTCCTTAGCAAACTTCACTAACTTCATGTATCTTTATCCTTTAATATTAAAATTTAGAAGATCAAGATTACGCGAAGCATGATTACAAGTGAGGGTGAAAAAGGAACAAACCTGTCTATTTGCTGCACGCGAGATCCGTATGAGAATACAAGCAAAACAAATCCATTACCTTTCGCTGTGCAAGAGTGATGGATGATAAAAGTACGCCTTCAGTTTTTTATACTCTAGCAGTTCATTTTGCTAATGATAGTTCCAGTTTCTATTAACATAATAATAACACTAATATAGGATGAAGTAATTAGAGAATTGGCGGGGGAGGGGGATGAAATAAGTCAAATAACCCATTGTGAGAAGCAAGGGATTGTAGATGACTATGAGAGTCGCAACTCGCAATTAACCAACTCCAAGAAACATACTTGAGCACATCCTGTTGATATTCCAAACAATGACTAAACAGAATGCTTAAATAGACAATCGTTGGCTTTTATAAAATTAGAGCACGAATCTACTTAGGTCACACTTAACTATTCCAATAGGCAAATGGTGGAAAAGAAATTTATATGAAAGGGGCATCAGTTAATTGATACCCAATCAATAACAGCATGAAATTTAGCAATTTGTATATAATTAATTCAAGATAAACCATTGAAGCTCATAAAATATAAAGATGAAATCAAATCAAGCACTCGTGTCTGCATATTTCTATACAACACAGGCCTAAAAACAAATAAAACAGAACCTAGGTTGTACTCATTCGAAGACCTTGTGATCTGCTGAACGTTGCAAGAAATACTACAACTCCAGTGAAACTACTAGGAGATAGAGTTAAAACAAAGACATACTTTTACTTTCATGAAAAGCTTGAACTTCCAGCTTCATGGTTTATGAATTTTGAACCCAAAGACTCTTGGCACATAGCTCTGCAAAGGCTTTTGTGGTTTCAGCTGTCCGTAAGTCATAAGGAAGAGGTGTGGAAATGTAGTTCCAAAATAAGCTCCATCAATGTCTGGATAGAATCAAGGAAATCTGAAAACTACAGGATCAATGTCCCGCCATCAAATTGAACCTCAAGCCAAATGCATGAGCGTAAAAATATACATTTCAGATCTTGACTACAATAAAAATGCTCTTGCAATAGAAAGAGGCACGTGAGATATACAATAAACTAAACAATGTCTACTTGGGTTCGATGATAAATTCACCAAATGAGAATTAAAAAAACCTTCTCTCTTCAAAAGGCAAACAGAATCCGAGAAATAAAAATTACATCAGCATAATTAAAATTCCAAAAACATTTAGAAGATTACAGAAAAGCATAATTAAGATAGCATTTATATAATAACTTAAACTAACTTTTCCACACATGAGCTGAAAACAATTAACTAGGGACAAGTGTCGCCCTATAAAACACAGTACTCAACAATACACTAAAGTCAAATAACATTAAACTGATTTTTCTCCTGAAGAGGGACTTCCACGTCTTTTCCAGAATAAAC
>JANTPZ010122207.1:0-17343 GCA_025593235.1 Vachellia pachyceras | reverse complement strand
ATAAGGGTAAAATGGTAAATTAATTATTAATTTCCCTCCCTTCCCCTCCTGAACCAAACAAAAGATCATTAAAAATCCTTCCCCTTCCTTCCCCTCTAACTAAACCAAACGAGGTAACCTTATACCATTCCATCCCTTCCCATTCCCTCCTATCCATCCCTTCCCATTCCCCTCCATCAAACCAAACATAGTCTTAGTCAATGGTTGATCTCTTAGAGACTCTTGTATAGAATAACTGGATTGGGAAGGGTTTCCGGTTTAAAGTAGTTTATTTATCTACGAGTATCATCTCCGACATTTTAGTTGCTCAGTTCCAATATGCCATATAGTGTTGGGAAAACAGGTACATTTATGTATCATAGATACATCGTTGTTAATCTATACAACCTATTTAAAATCTGTTCACATTAATCTCAAAGATCAACATATGATATGTAATTGATGGCAGGTCATGCGGTTCACATGTTATGAACACAATGGTTCGTTTTCTAGACTGTGTTTTATGCCTAGAAAATTTTGTCTGTTTATGATGAAATCTTTACTTGAGTCGCTTGGAGAAGGTATATTGCGTTTGCGTGTGACGTGGGCTTGTACGTTTTTTTGGGGGCCTTTTTATTGAATTCTATCTTTAGTTGAAAATGGAAAAAGCTAGCTTGTCACTCAACAATCGAATGTAGCATTGTATCAAAAAAAACAATCGAATGTAGCATAAAGATTACATCATCTATTTTCTCGGGGGAGACGTGTGCAGAATTCGGATGCCTCCATCTCAATTGTCATCAGAGTTTCATTGAGCTTGTTTCTTTTGGTCATGGGACTGAAAAACAAAGATAAGAATGGAAGTAATGCAAGTATGAATGATATTAGATTCTTTTGGATTACATACGGCAAGGATAAACTCCAACTAGGATGAGAAACTTGTTCCCCAACAAAAGTTTGGTGTTTCCAATGTAAATGAGGTTTGAAGTCAAAGTAGAAATTAGCTCGAAAGAGGAGGAAAAAACCCTTCAAGTTCTATTTACAAGAAAGTGAGAAGTTTTTATTTGATTATATTCATAAGATATCTTATTAAGTTTTTTAATTGAATGTAAAATTTTATCCATAATTTATTATGTATTGATTTTTATTTCCTGTGTTATATAGCATATATTGAATAGGAATAAAGTTGAAAAGTTGCTAAATTTTAAGATAGAGTTAATAAATTTAAAGATTTACATTGGTTTGTGTGAAATATGATAGAAGTGAGTTTGAAACTTGGTTAGGGTACTTATTAAAGTTATGAACTTCTCAAACCCATTATATATGGATTGTCCATATCTGATTTTGGGTCCAGACTTTTTTCAAAACAAGCAATTTTTTAGTATAAAATTCATTATTTGAAAATATTATATTGAAGGGATTAATTTTATTTTAAATTTTACACTTATTAAAATAAGTTTTTTCCATATAAATAGAAAAGGAAAAAAAATCTGGGGGCCTCATCACCCTAACCTGGTCAGTTCCTGTATATGCCACCTAAAGACTGGGCTGTGTTCATTCTACCCAAATCACCCATGATAGGGACCTTCACCACGCAAACTTCCTTTGTTTTCTTGCGCTGTACATGTTTGGGAAACAATTTTTGCCAACGGTGCACGTAAGTCAATACAAAAGTATTTTGAAATACATAAAATCATCTTGAAATTTGTAAAATCATTTTAGAATATGTAACTCATTTCTCCCAATGGATTCCCAAATACACACGTTATTCAATGTAGGTACATGTAATAAAACAGACGAAGCGATTCGTTGCAATGAGAATGATCGAGAATCACTCTTGATCTTCAAACAGGGAGTGGTTGATCCTTTAAACTTGCTCTCTTCATGTACTAGTCAACAAGATTGTTGTTTGTGGTTAGCAGTTATGTGTGATATCAATGGCGGAGTAGCAGAGCTTGATCTGTCCAATCAAAGAAATTGGAGGCATGGAAAACTTGGGATCACTTCATCTCAGCTACAATATGCTTTCTGGGGAAATTCCTTGAACCGTATTTAACCTCTTCTCTTGCTCTATTGAACCTCTTGTACAACAATTTCACATGGCAAACTCCAACAAGAACCCAAATTCAAAGTTTTGATCTTTGGAGTTCTGCTGGCAATCCTGAACTATGTGGGGATCCTCATCCAAAGAAGTGTAACAACAAAAAGGAAGAAACCCACGGCGCAATGAAGCTGATGAAGCTAATAAAGATGACAGCTTTCTAAAGTCATTGTATCTTTGCATGGGGTTTGGATTTGCAGTGGGCTTCTAGGGAGTTTACATGGTTCTCTCTTCCTCATCAAAACATGGAGACACAAATTTTTCGGATGGTTTAATCACTTGGAAAATCAACCTTATGTTGCCTTGGCCCTCTGTTTCCAAAACTTCAGCTGAATATCAGTAACAGATTCAACTTGAGGTAATAAATTAGCTGCCTTAATTTTTCTAGCATTGTTATTATTAAAATGTTGTTCATTTCCTTTGTTTTCCCCTTTTGTCTTCTACTTGCTAATTATGTTCTTGGCTAATAATGTTTTATCTTGTTTATTTTTCAATATGGTTTGTCTACCGCATGCTAGAGAAATAGCTACATCACTACTCTTATCAATCCTCTCACTCAAACTATTGAGCTCTGCTTCAAGGAACAACCGAACAAGGAGATTTGATGAAGTTACTAATGGTCAAGCACTCTAATGCTGCCCATTGAATGTCATCTTAAATTTGGTGAATTGTGAGAAGATAAGTTTATTTGTAATAAAGTTTTAGTGTGCGCTCTCGTCTTTCATGTAATATATAATTGTATTAGATCAAGTTTGAATGATTGAGATTTAATACTGTACAAACACGTTATTATAATAATAAATATAATAAAATCCACCATCTTAAACTATTCACATTAAATCTTAAATTGTATAAATTAATTTATCTATTTTTTATTTTTTCAGGGGCACTATTTTTTATAAAACTATTTTTTAGTATTTAATATTAAATATTATGATAATATTTTTACAGAATAAAACTCAGTGTTGAAACATGATCTAATAATTGGTCATTAGGTGGAAAGAAAGTGGAGGTGGGGGTTGGTGAAGACATTCTTCTTCCAAAAACATATCATGCCTCTATGAATTTTAAGATTTCTGGTGCAAGTGTAATTAAAACAGAGTCATTCCACTACATTTCCTACTGATTTCATGAACCATTGGGGCTATAACATATTGGATATTAATTCCGATGTTTATGTTCAGGATATCAAAGTTTGTTACTTGGAACAATAATCGCTGTAAAGCAGCTCGCTGTGAGGATCATGTTTGTCGTCACTTGAGATGCTCTGTTCCATTTGGTTTTGACTGTTTGAAAATAACAGAGCCGTGCGTGCGTTTTATTAAATATAATGAACATTCAATAATCAAATTTAATATTTTGATGACAGAAGAGAAGCTTGTTAATTAATCAGCACAGAAAATATTGAAAATGCTATTATATTCAGCGGATGGTAGAACTAGTCCAAAACTGGTTAACTATTTTGAGAAACCGAAAACAGAGTAATATTTTGACGGGAAACTACATCTCAAGATACGTAAGGACATCATGTAACTAGCAATCAACTCTGCGCCAAAAGCGAAAGAGAATCTGTACAAATAAGTCTAATTTTTGCTTCTTTGAGTATAACAATCTTCAGACTTTGTAAATAACAAGTCTAGCAAGAACAGAGCAAGAAACGGACAGCTAAACTTAATTTCATGATTTTGGAGAATTTGATTTACACTTACACACTTCAAAGCACACCTTTGTTTATAGGTTGGATGCATACATTAAAAAGGCCAAATGTAGATTCCCACCAAAAAAATAAAAATTAACTTCGATGCCTTGAAGCGAATCTATTAACCAAAGCACGAGTATTACTAGTTGAGTTGGAAGGTCCGGCTATGGCAGATTCAGCTGCTTAAACGAGGAGGATAAGCAGTTGGCTAATCAGAATGACAAAGTGAATATTGCACCAGAAGTGGTGGATAAGAAGAAAAGGAAAGGATCAAAATGTGACAAAGGGGTTCTCAGTGAGGTGATATAGTGAGAACAAAATTGAGGAAGGCAACCAAGAACAAGGATAACAGTAATAAAGATGGGTTGTCTTTCTAATAGAAAAAAGAAATTGAGGAAGGCTGAGGATGAAGTTTCTGGCAAGATCAAGAAGGCTGCTTCTGCTGAGTAAAAAAGTGTGCTTTGGTTCTAGATCCTTAGTTAGATTAATTGGAATTAATTGGAATTGACTTTAACGGAAGGAGCCATATATATTTTTTAAGGAGAAAAAAAGTGGATTTAAACTTCATTTTTAGGTCACATTAAAAGATTGAAAGATTTGCAATTCATTTTATCCACGTGATAAACTTACGAATGTTCCAATTTTCCCTGAAAAGAATGGGAAAACTTGGAAGTATTAGAGGACTTTACCATAGAAAATATGTGGCTACAAGTTTTTTATTCATAAGAAACATTTCTTTACTGTTAGTCTTATATGTCAGCTAAGGTTATTGTGCAAATTCATTTCAACTTAATTTCTTTTGGGAATAATATTACTATAAAAAAATTTTTAGGAACAACATTGCTTCAAAAACTTTAAAACAGAGCAATAATATTGCCCTTTACCATTAAAAATATTAAGAATCAACATCAATTTTTAACTTGATGAAGTAACATTACACCATTTTAAAATTTTTAGATCGATGTCACTCTTATTAAAATTTGTAAGATAACATAATTTTAAAGTGAGAATTTTCAGAGTAAATAAGTCAGTGGGTGACTGAAAAGAATTAAAAGACTTGACTATAAAATATGTGGGTGGGCAGGTGGGTGGGATTATAGACGCTTTTAGAAAAAGACTGGTAGACTTTGACAATAAGGAGTATTTAATTGAAAGTGCATGGAACTTGTATGATAAAAAAATTGTGAATAGAAGTGCATATTGGGTGAAAAGCACTCAAATTCATCAAAAAGGAAAAAAAAAACACTTAAACTCATCATATTCGGACTGTTTAAATCTTATCTGGATGGTTTAAATTTTTTTTCAAATGATGATATTAAAATAAGAAAGTTATTTTTTAAAAACGAATTAGGTGAATCAAATCTCATCATATTTGGGTTGTTGAAAGTTGAAATTAAAAAGAGAAATTGACTTAAATTTGGACTGTATAGCACACGGAAAAGAATTGACTGAAACAAAATCTTTAGCTAATTAAACCTGATAAAGCAAGACTTGCTACTTAAAATTTCATCATGAGATCAAAACCCAAACAAATATTGTTGTTATTAGTATTATTATACTCATGCCATTTAATTAGAACTATAAAAATGTTGTTATTAGAGATTGTTTATGTTAAATATTTGGGCATGACACAAATTAGTGGAATTCACCAAAAACTATCCCACTAAGAAGATGAATTTGTTGGCTTCCACCAAAGTATAATTTCTCTAGTCGTTTTTTTAGTGAATAATTTAAAAGCAATGGCAGCTTCTGTTTCTTGAGATGAGTTATTCAAAGGGATAGAACCCAATTAGATCACAAGTAAGAAAAATAATATAGTTCAAATAATTTATCAATAATATACTTCCATTTGTCATTGACAAATCCTTGAGATTTGAAAGATATTGGGTCTATTTGTTTCTGTTTTCTTGTTTTTGAAAAAGTTTGCAAAAATTCTTTTGGATAATTCATTTAAAAATTATATTTGAAAGTAAATATATTTAGAGTGGAAGCCAAAATTTTGATGAAAACTCTTAAAAAAAACATCGAACGAAGAATAAATGGCTCCCAAATTTTCTCAAATAAATACTAAAAAAATGCATAAGCAAAAAAAACAACGAAAAGTTGTTTTTGTCTTTTAGTCTTTAAAACACGTTTCTATTTTTTGTTTTTAAAAAACAATTTATTGAAAACAAAACACTAAACATGTTTTTTTGTTTTCTTATTTGTAAAAACAAAAAAAAAAAACTGTTTTTAAAACTGGAAGCAAAAAGCCCTTATTTTTCTTACTCGGGACCTCATTGTAATTCAAAATCTAAATTAAAGTTAATGTTAAAAATTGTTAGAAGAATCCTAAAGGTTAATTAACCTCACCATAGTGATAGTGGGTTAATTAACTTATATGATCTGGAGTTGCTTCAGGTTTTCCAATATATATATATATATATCATGAAAAGACTTCATCGAGTGTGCAATATACTCAAACTTACCACAATGGCCATCTTCACCTCACAAATCTCCCTTGTTTTGTTATTTCTGCTATTTGCAACAACTTTCAACAGAAGCGTGGTCACCTTAAACAAAGAAAATGATCAGAGATTGCTTTTAATGTTCAAACAAGGAGTGGTTGATCCAAACAACCATCTTTCTTCTTGGACTGATGAACGAGATTGCTGTTCATGGGAGGGAGTTTACTGTGATAACAGCACAGGAAGAGTTACAAGGCTTTCTCTTTTCAATCATACTTTAGAAGGTCAGATTAATCTATGTGTGTTTCAACTTGAATTTCTTATCTACTTGGACTTGAGCTACAATGATTTTAAAACTGTGAGTATGCCATCATGCCAAATCTCCAAATCTTCTTTTGATCATTCACGTAAATTTGCCAATCAAACACTTGCTGCTACTTCTGATCAGTCAGCAAGTTTTTCTGTTGCTCTACGCTATCTTGACTTTTCGAGTAATTATTTAGTCATAAATGACCTTCATTGGGTTTCTCAACTTTCTTCCTTAAAGTATCTTGACCTTAGTTACAATGACATAAGAAGTGAAACCAAATGGCTCCACTACATAGCTATGCTTCCTTCAATCTCTGAGTTAAACTTGAGTTCTTGTAGATTTAGAGATTTTCCATCCATGGATTATGTCAATTTTACATCACTTGAAGTTCTTGATCTTTCTTCCAACTTTTTCCTGGAGTCAAAATTACCTGATTCGTTCTTTAATATCACCAATCGCATCTATCATCTTGACCTTAGTTTTTGCAATTTCAATGGTCAATTACCAAAAGCCTTGCTCAATCTTCAATACCTCGAGCATTTAGATTTGAGTGGAAATAATCTCAAAGGATCAATTCCGAATTGGTTAGGCCAATATGAACAGTTGCAATTTTTGAATATGCACTCTAATTTGTTCTATGGTGTAACTCCATCATCTCTTGGAAATGTTTCTTCCCTGTTCTACTTAGACTTGTCCTTCAATCAATTGAGTGGCAATCTTCTAGAAACCATAGGAGAACTCCATAACTTGAATCATCTAGGCATGGGTGGCAATTCATGGGTGGGTGTTCTTTCTGAAAAGTATTTTTCAAACTTCTCGAATTTAACATCATTGGACTTAAGTTCAACAAGTTTGGAACTTGACATTGATCCTAAATGGGTGCCACCATTTCAACTCGAGCTTTTGGATGTGAGAAACACAAGCATGGGTCCTAATATTCTAACATGGCTACATACACAGCTGTCTCTGAAATATCTAGACATTTCTGCATCAGGGATTTCAAAGATTGATGATGCTGATGTATTCTGGAACTTTGTAACAAGAATTGATGAAGTTGATCTCTCAAACAACTCGATTAGTGATGACATATCAAATGTTACACTATCAGCAAATATCTCTTACTTTCATGTATCTCACAACTCTTTGTCAGGATCTATTTTCTCTTTATTGTGCCAGCTCGAGACTCATGAGGAAAGCAAATTGGTTTCTTTGGACTTATCATATAACCGTTTGAGTGGTTTACTTCCTAATTGTTGGGCCAATTGGAAACAATTGGAATTCCTTGATTTGAGAAGTAACAAGCTATATGGTAAAGTTCCTCCGTCAATGGCTCTATTGAAAAGCCTTACTTCGTTGTATTTGAATGATAATGGTTTCTTTGGCAACTTTTCATTAGACTTATCACACTGGAAAAATTTGGAATACCTGGTGCTTGATCGAAATAAATTCTCAGGAGGTTTGCCAAAGACTATGCAGCAAAATTTGGTGGTTTTCAAAGTAAGGGCCAACCAATTTGTAGGCAATATTCCAATACAGCTGTGCAACATGTCTTCTCTAACGGTAATTGATCTTGCTGATAATAAGCTCTCGGGAACCATACCTCAATGCTTGTATAACATGATGCATTCTTCTCCCGGAGTATTATGGCTTGAGGAGACAAGCTTATTTACCAAGGGAAGAGAATTAGATTACGGTGATCTTCCATTAATGTGTAGTATTGATTTTTCTTCTAATAGTTTGTCAGGAGAAATTCCTAAGGAGTTGTTTATAAATTTGACTAGACTGTGGTCTTTAAACTTGTCTCGAAACCATTTAACTGGAAAAATGCCAAAAGAAATTGGAGGTGCAAAAAACTTGGAATCTCTTGATCTCAGCTACAATAGACTCTATGGAGAAATTCCTTCAACCATCTCTAATATATCTTTTCTTGATTATTTGAACCTCTCGTACAACAACTTCATTGGACAAATCCCTTTGGGGACTCAAATTCAGACTTTCGATTCTTGGTGTTTTGTTGGAAATCCTCAACTTTGTGGAGATCCTCTTCCAAAAAAGTGCCAAAAGAAAGAAGCTTCTTATCGGTCAAAGCCAATTGAAGAAAATGAAGATGATGACTTTCTAAAATCATTGTATCTTGGGATGGGAGTTGGATTTGCAGTGAGTTTCTGGGGAGTTTGTGGTTCTCTCTTCCTAATTAGATCATGGAGACACAAATTTTTTCAACTGTTTCATCTTCTGATGGATCAACTTTATGTTTTTGTGGCCATCAAGTTGAAAAAAGCTTCCAATGAATACTAAAATCATATTGCTGCCGTTGAGGTAATTTATCAATTAGATATTATAATTTTCAAAAAAGCCTTTATTGTTTTCCTTTTCGTGTTCTTCTTGCTTACCAAAATGATTTAATTCTTAACTCATTCCTTTTATTGTATGATATGTTTACCATACTGGATCCAGGTGCAGCAACAAGCATATTACGGTACAATAGGGGGCTTGTAAGGCTTATGATCTCAGAACATCTATGTGCTCATGACACTAGCTAATTATAAGCCCTCGAATGGATTATGGTTATTCAAATTTGATCAGTTCCGTTCTCAATGGAATATACTTGTGTATAATAAACATAGTTTATAATTGCATGTGTGCCTCTCCCTTTAATGGCACAAAAATCATGTAGTCATGGTTTTTAATCATTACAGTTGGTAGAATTTAAAAAATATGGCTGGCTCGGGCTAGCATCATGTGGGCTGCCTAACCCGCAAGTTATATCGGGCTAACCCACTTTTTATTATTGTTATTGTTGTTGCTTCTCACCCTCCATACCCAATTATTCATCATCTTCTTTAGTTACCAACTCTACTTTCTTCCTTGTTTTTTAGAGTTAGTTCAAACGTTTCTCTGTAATCCCTTCTTGGAGTAGTTGAGCAACTCTTCTTTCTTTAAAAAAAAAAAATCATGATAGAAAACCATTCAAGCTACCATTTGCCAATTTTTGTTTCCATATTATTCATTCTAATTTCTCACTACAATAACCGAACCCACACTATGAATTAAAAGATCAATCCACAACCACCTCCAAATTAATGTCAAAACAAAAGTAAATATAAACACAACAGCCTTATTTGGTAACAAGGTGCGTATACTCATAAGCACGTTCAACAGTATTTTTTCGTAAAACGAGACAATCTCCTCCACATATTTACCTCGGCTTGTGTGAATAAGCCCATAAGTACTTCTCCACCGCTTTGCCAAACGGACCAACATGTTGTGTTCTTCACACGATCGCATCAATATAAATTAAGAGGAAGGGGTATTATTATGTCAATGCACCAAATTATTGATCAGAACCACAATTATTCAAATGCATTGATATCTGATGAGATATGATTTCTCCCATTGCCTTCATATACTTATCGCAACAAATAATACGAAAACAAAGCAGGGAAAGTGACACCTTTGGCGGTACAAAAAAGTGATTATTTAACCAACAAACTGCTGGTTGAAGTGGCCTGTAAACAACCTCAAATTCTAGGAAGTACATTTATCGGAGAAGGTTAAATCTTGAACAATAAAAAAATTTCACTGTTTAAACTTAAAAAATATTAGTCTCAAGTTTAAAGTGGCGTAAGAAAACTATTGGCGGTAACTCATAAAAAAAGGGTGATTATTATCCGAATCATTACAACATTAAGAACGTACAGCATTTTCAAAAAAAGGGCCCCAATGTTCACTTATATTAACAGAAGTGACAGAATATCACGTGTTGTATGTAGGACAGGCTGTCATTATATGGTAACCGAGTCTGTTAAGTATGAGCTGGCCTAGTCAGTTAGTGAAACTGAATTGGTTAAGTGTTGAGTATTGTCCAACGGTCAGTTGGATGAGTCTGTAATTATCTAATGTATAAGTATGTGCTATCAGTAATGAATATCTTATCATTCATCCTTTCACTCAGATATCGTCTCTTCTCCTCCTTTCCCTTCTCTGTCTTTCATCTACTACCTTCTCTCGCATGGTATCAGAGCGACACGGCTTAGAATCCATGGCGCAAACATCTCAACCACAAGGATCTGCTGCTACAAGCAACGAACAGAAGAAAGGCTTCGTCACCTTCAATCACCTCGTCTCTGTGCGACTCGAAGAACACAACTACCTACTGTGGAAGCAACAGATTATCACAGCAATTAGGGGACACGATCTGTATCAGTTTATTGACAAGGATGCGAAGCCACCAGCAAAATACATCTCCTCTACAGAAGGAGAAGGATTCAAGATGAATCCTACGTTTCTCGACTGGGAACGACAAGATCAGTTACTCATGTCTTGGATGTGCTGTTCCATGTCTGAATCTATCCTCACACGCGTTGTCGGATGTGAGACATCGCTTCAGATCTGGGAAAAACTCCAGGTTCACTTCACCTTACAGACGAAAGCCAAAGCTCGGCAGCTCAAAACACAGCTCAAGTCCCTCAAGAAGCGCAGCCTATCAGCAAATGACTATCTCCTCAAGCTAAAAGGCACGGTTGATGCCTTATCTGCTATTGGACATCCAGTTTCGGAGGCAGATCACATCGAACACATTCTTGAAGGTCTACCTGAAGAGTATGATTCTTTTGTTACTGCTGTTACAACCAGGAGTGACGTATATACAGTTGATGAGATTGAAGCACTACTGCTTGCTCAAGAAGACAGGATTGAAAAGCACCAAAAGCTCACAAATACAGAGGCCTCTGCTGCAGCAAACATTGTTCATACCAGAGGCCGAGGGACTCACCATTCTCGTGCAGGTCGTCGAGGACGTGGAGGTCGCCCTAGAGGGCATGTAGGAGCCTCTACTGGCTATGGAGATCGTTCATTTACCTCACACGGTCACTTAACTCAGTCTACCACTTGCCAAATCTGCAATAAGCGTGGTCATTCAGCTTCTAATTGCTGGTACCGCTTTGATGAAGAATTTCAGGCTCTCAGTATTTCCAATCAAAGTGGCAAGAACTCACCAAGTGCTCACATAGCATCATCAGACTCTGTTGTTGATCCAGACTGGTATTTGGACTCCGGTGCTACTAGTCATGTAACACATGATGACCACAACATCACTGCTAAGTCAGGTAGCAAGAAACATAACTCTCTCTCCGTTGGTGATGGATTTGCTCTGCCTGTACACTGCACTGGTCACTCTTCAATTACTCATTCGCTACATCACTCCTCTCTTCATCTTAAGGATATTTTACATGTTCCAGCCATGACTAAGAATCTCTTGAGTATCTATGGTTTGTGTCTTGATAATAACATACTCATTGCCTTCTTTTCTAATGTTTATGTCATCAAGGACCTGGACACTAACAAGGAACTGTACCGAGGCTACACCAACACTGGCCTCTACCCACTCAGAGAAATCTTGCTGTCTCTGCACTCGCTCAGGAAACATAAAGCACCTCAGATTGGATTGCTTGCATCTTCCTCTATTTCTCCCTCAAGTTCTGTTGTTCAATTCAACTGTAACTCATGTTCCTTTGTTGCCTCATCTGCTATTTCTTCCTTTAACATTTGGCACAATAGACTAGGACATCCTTCCTCTCATGTTGTTTCCAAAATCATGAAATTGTGTCATATTGCCAATAATACAAAATCATCATTTGACTTTTGTAACTCATGCTCATTGGGCAAATCACACAAACAACCATTTCTTGACTCTCAAACACAGTATACTAAACCATTGCAATTAATTCACACTGATATTTGGGGACCTGCCCCTATTCCATCTCGTGAAGGCTACAAGTACTACATTCATTTCACAGACGCATATAGCAGATATACCTGGTTTTATCCCTTGACCTATAAATCTGAGGCCTTTCAGGTGTTCCTTAAGTTCAAGGCCATGGTTGAGTTACAGTTCTGTTCCAAGATTCTTGCTCTCCAATCTGATGGTGGTGCTGAGTTTCTCAAAATTGGGAAATTCCTTCATGAACATGGCATAGTTCATCGTCTCAGTTGTCCTTACACTCATGAGCAGAATGGTGTGGCTGAAAGGAAACATCGCACTCTTACTGAGACAGGCCTTACCCTGCTGGCCAATGCTTCCTTGCCACTTTCTCTCTGGACAGATGTATTTCACACAGCATGTTATCTCAAGAACAGGCTACCCTCTAAGGCTCTTGGTGGAGCAACCCCCTTTTCCAAATTATATGGTAAGGAGCCTGCATATAATCACCTGCGTACCTTTGGATGCTTGTGTTTTCCTCATACTCGACCATACAACAGACACAAACTAGAGTACAGATCTGTTGCATGTGTGTTTATTGGTTATAGTTCATCTCATAAAGGCTATAGGTGTTGGGATCCTCTTGGCCGTATCTACATTTCTCGAGATGTGATTTTCAATGAAAGTGAATTTCCCTACAGTCAGCTGGTGCATAAGCCCACTGTAGCTTCAAATCACTCCTCACCTGGCTTGCCTTCTGCTCAACCTCCTAGTCTTCAGGTTCCATGTCTCATTAATGATCAAAGAGTCTCTTCTACTCCATCCCCTCATGATCCTCTTGATGGTAATCTATCAGGTCCTTCTACACCTGTTGATGAGGTCTCATCCTCTCCTATCTCAGGGCCATCAGCATCTCCATTACGGTTGGTCTCACCTGAGCCTCTGAGACCTGACTCAACCAGGATGGTCACCAGATCTATGAATGGCATATTCAAGCCTAAAGCTCTCACTGTTACTACACCACATGATGAGCCTGAGACTCTTAGTGAGGCTCTTGCTTCTCCTGCATGGAAGACAGCGATGAATGAGGAATATGATGCTCTGATGAAGAATAAAACATGGCACCTAGTCCAATTACCTCCAAACAGGAAAGCAATTGGCTGCATGTGGGTTTTCAAGAAGAAAACCTATCCTGATGGATCATGGAAGAACAAAGCCAGACTAGTGGCAAAGGGGTTTCACCAGAAACAAGGTTTTGACTTTAAGGAAACCTTTAGTCCAGTAGTGAAACCTGTAACCATCCGCCTTATTCTCTCCATTGCAGTGGCACAAGGGTGGCACATTCGACAGATTGATGTGAATAATACCTTCCTTAATGGCATTCTAAATGAAGAAGTATATATGGTGCAACCCCCAGGTTTTCAACAAGGAAATAGGTCCTTGGTTTGCAAGCTGGATAAAGCCATCTATGGACTCAAACAGGCTCCCAGGGCCTGGTTTGAGAGACTTGGTGGTGTCTTAAGGAGTCTTGGATTTACCAATAGTAAATGTGATCAATCTCTCTTTATTCGGATGACAAACTTGGATGTCACTTATATGTTGATCTATGTGGACGACATCATCCTCACAGGCTCATCATCAACTTACTTATCATGTCTGATTACAAATCTAAATACTCAATTTCCTCTGAAGGATCTTGGGAGGCTCAACTATTTTTTGGGAATTGAAGTGCAAACTATGAAGGATGGCACTCTATTTCTTTGTCAGTCCAAATATATTCGCAGTGTTCTGAAAAAGGCTGGTTTCTCCACTGCTCGTAGTGCCAATACTCCCATGACTTCTGGACTGTTGCTTACCAAGGAGGGGTCTACTACCATGGATGATGCTTCTTTGTATAGAACTATTGTTGGATCATTACAATATGTCACCATTACTCATCCTGAAATTAGCTTTGCTGTGAATAAGGTTTGCCAATACATGCAGCAGCCCTTTCAGGAACATTGGCAAGCTGTCAAGCGAATCCTAAGGTATCTTGCAGGTACCCTGACTCATGGACTTCAGCTTAGACCATCTAACAACAGATCTCTCCTTGCGTTTTGTGATGCTGACTGGGCTACTGATAGGGATGACAGGAAGAGCACTACTGGTTTTTGTATTTACTTTGGTCATAATCTGATATCATGGTCATCCAAGAAGCAAACCACTGTTTCACGATCCAGCACTGAGGCTGAATATAGAAGCATGGCCTCCACTGTGGCTGAGATTCTTTGGATAAAATCTCTCCTCAGTGAGCTGCATATTAAACTTCCTCAGGTCCCTCATGTGTTCTGTGATAACCAGAGTGCAGTTTTAATGACAGCCAATCCAATTCTGCATGCTAGGACCAAGCACCTGGAATTGGACTTGCATTTTGTCCGGGAACGAGCAATCAGACAGGAGATACGTGTGCATCATATTCCCTCATCAAGACAAATTGCAGATGGCTTCACGAAGGCTGTTTCAAGCAAAAGTTTTGCTATGTTCAAGAAGAAAATTGGTGTTGGGGATATCCGTCAAGTTGAGGGTGCATGACAGAATATCACGTGTTGTATGTAGGACAGGCTGTCATTATATGGTAACCGAGTCTGTTAAGTATGAGCTGGCCTAGTTTGTTAGTGAAACTGAATTGGTTAAGTGTTGAGTATTGTCCAACGGTCAGTTGATGAGTCTGTAATTATCCAATGTATAAGTATGTGCTATCAGTAATGAATACACACACTTTGTCCTTTCACTCAGATATCGTCTTTCCTCCTCCTTTCCCTTCTCTGTCTTTCATCTACTACCTTCTCTCGCAAGTATGACTGCAATTGCAGTTTATGTTTGTAGGTGTAAGAATCATCATTTCCCTTTGTAAGAATCATCAACATAAACCTCTCTTTGATGTTTAATTAACGTATAATTCAATTTCTAGTGCTATATAACTGCGTTTTTTTCTGTTTACGAGTGATTTTCTGTCATGGATCACTTTGTTATATTTGTTGGCAAAGCTCAAAGAGGTAAGAAGAGCGAGAACAAGGGCTTATATCAGTACTTGAGGGAGTGATAATGAGGGGGGCAATACGTAAGAGAGTCAAAAGCAAAAGAGCACAACAAAACAAAACACGAGTTCCAGTTTCCTTTAAATCAAATCTGCCCTTTCTGCTTTGTCTTTCCCCCTTTTGAGAGTATGAAATACGAATGGACTCATTATGAACTCGGAGACAAAGCAGTAATTAGTTGAAGAGGAAGCCCGAAAAAAGGTACAGAACTTTATCTCTATCTAGATGCAAGGATATAACCAGTAAATGGGTGTGTTTGGAGCAGCGATAGGGAGTTCAAACGTGTGGCGTACAATGCATTATATTCCTGTACATATTTCTGGACTGTTTGGGAACGTTTCTCACGATAAGCAGCTTCAGCCCATAAGCTCCTTCTGCCTATAGTTCATCTTCAGAGCTTCTGCATAGCAGCCACGGGAGAGTGATTTGCATGATGAGGAGCTTAATTCTCTCGAAGACCGAACAATAGCTTGCCATTTCTATGGTTCAGTCTCCAGTATCTTTATGAATTCTTCATCTGCATTTTCGGTCCCCGAGAAGCAATCAGACGGCTAAATTGTGCTTCTGTCAACAAGATCTAGAGTTCCATATTTCTGCCGTCCTCGTGAAACTCAGAAATGGAGCTCTAAACTGTGGCTCTACTTTGGGGAATTCTACCAGAAGATAGCCCCCAAGTTAGATACGCAGACATATTCCAAATTTCCACCATGTTAAATAAGAAACCAAAAATAAATCAGTTATAATCATTTTCGAAATAATAATACAGAAACGGCTTAATTGGCGGTAAGAATGAGAAAGATGGAGGGCATACACCGGGCAGGGGCTTCGCTCCTTGGACTCTGAAGGAATTTCGAGGTTTGAGGCCCTTCCGATTATGATGCGAATTTGGGAGGAAGAAGAGCTACTGGTGCAGAGAAGTACTAGAAAGTGGCAAAATTGCATGAGGGAAGAGACGATGATACGATAATTGATGAAGATTCAAGATTGAACTGGAGGCTACACGTGCTTCTCATCTTGAATGAGCAACACTCCTCATGGGCCCTTGATTCCCCTTCCAAGTTCCTGTAGCCCATCAAATAGCATTCTCTGTTGAAGCTTTCTTTCTTCATGGATGGATGATTTCATTTCAAAGAAAGAAATTTACCCATAATATAGATTTAAATTAAATTTACACTAACAAAGGTTGATCCAATTAGTAATAAATTAGCTCACAGTTCCATATAAGGACTGAAGGCATGTCTTGGCTTTGATAAGCCTCAAGATCCAACTTGTTAATTCTAGGAATATCAATTAGCGATGTTACCATTGTCATTTGTAATTATAGACTTTATGTTATTTCAAGTTTAATTTAATTTTAATTTACAGAGTTACTATTTAATTTTAATTTAATTTTCATGGTTCATATTTTTAATTTTAATTTTAGAAAAAAGTCACTTATCCCAACGTGTTCCCAACCATATTTTTTTTCCTGCACCAAACATAATCACTTTTACAAATAAGTCACTTCTTTCACCGCTTTCCCAAACACAAATCACTTTTACAATATGACTTATTTTTAATCTCACTTCTCCATAAGTTCTTCTGCAAATAAGTTACTACCCGATGTATGTGTTTCATTCAACGGTGTGCATCATCTCTTGTTTTTCTTTTGGAAAAATTATTTCACGTGTTAGTATTTTCTTTTTAAACATTCTGCATGTTTCCAATTTGATGAGATAAACTTGGTAGCAAAAGCTTAAATAAAACTGCATATGAGTGTCTAGTATGATGTCATTTTCATTATTTAAATGAAGCTAATCATGGATAAAATTGGTTCTCCAATAATTCCTGTCCCTCAAGAATGCGGAGGTCTTCATCACTTGGTACCAGGAGGAACCTTGGAATTTAATGACAGGTGCAACATCTCCTCTGGTCCTTAAACGCTGCGTTAAGCGACTCTGATGTGCCAACCTTGTAGGAATTCTTATCCGAAACTGGAAAAACCTCCACAATTTCCAAGCCTAATGGAAAACGACAGTTGGATATGTGG
>JANTPZ010122206.1:0-17969 GCA_025593235.1 Vachellia pachyceras | reverse complement strand
CTCTCTCTCTCTCTCTCTTCCTGAGCATTTGAAGGCTTCGATCCTCAACTTCTCTGATTCAGCTGGAGCTGTCATGCGGATTATCAGCTCCATCTCCCGATGTCAATAATAATTATCAAATGGGAGAAGGCGCAGGGTTTCGACGCTTTCGTGGATCACCGGATAAGCGGAGCATCGCAAAGAGAGGGGGAATGAACTCCGATGCCGGCAGAATCAATGCGCCCCGCTTTCGAACCACAAGCCCATCGGCTTGTCCGACAGCTAGTTTATACGCCCCGGTATTAGTCCCACCGCCTTGCCTGACTTTCCCACCATGCTACCTAATTCCCAGGTAACTGCCCCCCCCACCCCCAAAAAATCCTCTCCTCCTGCCGCGCCCCAACCTCTTCATTTACCTGCTCCAGGCACTGCCATCTCCCATCACTGGAACTTTTTTGCCGCCTCCTCTATCGCGCCAAGGATCACCTCTCACTTCTGTCCCTCTCGATGCCGGCACCGCCCTCTCTTCATCTTCCGAGTTTACGCCCCAAATCAATTCCAACTTCTTCCTGCCTCATCTATTTCTGAAATTCAGGTACCACTCCTTCCTCTAGGTGAATTCAGGTACATTTACTATTAAAAAAAACCATTTGTTGCGTCATGATTTTTCTTTCTTCATGTCCCTTTTTTTAACACACCAGTATTTGCCTACATCAGATTATATCCTTTGCGTTTGTTACAATGGGGGTGAAATTATTTAACTTGAACGAGGGGGAAAGTATAGAAACTGACTATAGTTTCCGGTTTAAAACCTAATAAAAATGGATAGACAGTATTGAGTAGTAATTACCTAGATATAACATACATTCCAAGGAAACATATACAGACGCCGCGAGTGCTTTGGCATCCCTCCCTCTGTTACGTGGCATCCGTGTAACAGGAAGTGGTTAGTGACAGAATTAGTTACAGTAATGGAATTAGTGAATTGGCGGTTGAACCCAAATTGTAATACTGATAGTAAGAAACGTTAGCTGATAGACACGCACGTGAGGTCGATATATAGGCAAACACGCTTGTATACTCAATGTGAAGAATGAATTCAGATTTCCTTTTCCTTCTGTTTCTCTTTTCTCTCTCTGTCTCCCTCTCTCGCGTAATGGCCTGTACCAATGGGTATCAGAGCTGATCTCTGGCGATGGCGCTGGAGACTCGATCCTCGGGTCAGCTCAACGACACAGGCCAACGCGTGGACTCTCGCTCGGCCATGGATGCTTCTCGGCAACTCACACTGCTCTGTACAGTTTCGACCATAGTGATCCTTTGTTCACCCATGGTGACCTCCATTGATGGACTACAAGGAAGCTTCATGCCTCCAATCATACCGTTCTCACCATCAACGACTCCTCAAGATCTCCAAGATCATTCACTCTCCTCTTACACCGCACGTCTTGCACCGATTTTTTCTCACCTCAATTTTCAGGAGCTTTCACCGGTGGCTCCTTCATGCTCAGACTCAACGTACTCAATGGTGTCCAATCTCGAAGTAGCTGAAGCTCATACGCCATCGTCGGCTACGCATTATCTGCAAGACCAAGCGTTCGTCTCGCACTCAGAACCACCTAGTTACTTGAGTTTCGCCTCCAATGCCATCGACTTACCACCGGAAGGTTGCTATGATTACGTCGCCGTCGGTTGGCCCTTCGCCGCCTCACTTTCTTAAAAATATTGCGTCCTCGTCCTCGAACGTGATGGCTTCTTCCCTCACGAAGAACCCGAGCTGAGGAAATTCAGATGTTGTCCTCTCTCTAATCTAACTATGGCCGCCGTCCAGACCGTCGAAGGGAGGAACCTCCTCTCTGTTGATTACGAAAAGCTGACTGTATTAATTCTGCAAAATGGAAAACACCATTCCGAGACAGCTATGTTTTGGGAGCTTGTTTGCGCCAAGCACGGCATCGATTCAACCAGTAGATACCAGGTTGACAATGATTTGTAGCTCAAGCGCGTCAACACGTACTACAACGAGGCAAGTTGTGGTAGCGTTAGATCTAGTCCGTACGGGCAGATTTTCCGACCGAATGACTTTGTTTTTGGTCAGTCAGGGGCAGGGAACAACTGGACTAAGGGACACTACACTAAGGGAGCAGAGCTGATCGATTCGGTGCTCGTTGTTATCAGAATGGAGGCAGATAACTGTGACTGCCTTCAAGATTTCCAGGTTTGCCACTCGTTGGGTGGTGGAACGGGATCCAGAATGGGAACACTTTTGATTTCCAAGATCAGGGAAGAATATTCCGAATGGATTATGCTCACGTTTTCCGTTTTCCCATCTCCGAAGGTGTCTAACATTGTCGTGGAACCCTCCAACGCAACCCTTTCTGTTCACCAGCTAGTTGAACATGCAGATGAATGCATGGTTTTGGACAATGAAGCTCTTTATGACATCTGCTTCCGTACTCTCAAGGAAGCCGTTGTTGATTTGCTTGATCTTAATTCATCAAGAGGAGTATCTACATCCATTGCAAGGCCCTCCGTGCCAACCCAAACCGAAAATGGAGATGTTCTACTATCTCGTGTTTGGCGCATTGGGTGCGGTCGTGGCGGTATGCGAGTTGAGCACGACCAACAAGGATCGAGTCACCACGTCTTCAGCATTCAATCCCTTCAAGCTTGCAGTAGGGTAACGTATACACCCTATGTCTCCTGTCTCATTGTTGAAATGCTCAACGCACCCTGGATCCTCGGCAACCCTGACCTCCTACCAGTCACCCAACTTTTGGTGCAGTGGTCGCGCACGACGCAGGAAGACGCCACCTGGGAAGACTTGTCTGTCCAGTTCTCTGCTGGTTTCGTTTTGCTGTTTCTCTGCCTGATGGTCCATTCCGTGGTTTCCAGATTTGAAACAGTAGCTGTTGTTCGCGGTCAATCCCCAGCATCTCTGTTTGCTGTGCCAGTCTCTTGCCCTGTCCTTGAGGACAAGGACAATCTTTAGGGGGGGAGTATTGTTACGTGGCATTCGTGTAACAAGAAGTGGTTAGTGACAGAATTAGTTACAGTAACGGAATTAGTGAATTGGCGGTTGAGCCCAAACTGTAATACTGATAGTAAGAAACGCTAGCTGATAGACACACGCACGTGAGGTCGATATATAGGCAAACACGCTTGTATACTCAGTGTGAAGAATGAATTCAGATTTCCTTTTCCTTCTGTTTCTCTTTTCTCTCTCTGTCTCCCGCTCTCGCGTAATGTCTTGTACCACCCTCCCACTTCCATATGGGTTAATTCTCGTGGTAGAGGAAGTCGTGTCTGTTTTGTCCTGTCCCTTTTTCTTTAACATATTTCTCCGCTTCTTATCCTCTGATCTATCTTCATTACCTTCATTTATAATTTTAATCATGTTGTCACCACTACTGCAATAAAAAAAATCATTCAATGTCTAGGCCACAAGGATTTGAAAGCCAAGGTTGATGAAAATTTTAACAGAGCGCTGCATATTCGGCTTCTGTGGGGTTTCATAGTAATTGAGGGTATGGAATTTCATGTTCAAGTCATGTTGGATCACAAACTTGGTTTGACAGAAGCTGCGCTATAAGGTTGCCAGATTGCGCAATTCTTTGTTTTCAGCTCGAATCACACAATTCCAGCCATTCGACTCAGTTCATTTCACCCAACAATCCATGCCACTAGTTGCAACAATGACTGAAATCAAATGTTTCAGATTGCATGCTAATGTTGAATGAGAACCATATCACTATTTCCCAACTGGATATGGGTAAATCTGAGGAATAGGCGTAGGTCTTGTACCTGAAGTTTCCATCGATTTACATTCATGAAAAATTTAGGTCCAAAAGTGCTTCAAAATAAATGCCAAATCAGCCATGTACGTGATTTCTTCCCTCCCTCCCTTTTTAAAAAAAAAAAATAAACATTTTCCTGTAAATTTAGTCCTTCCCAAATACCATCCAATATATCAGTCATGGGATTTGTCGTAAGTGATAATTTACCACACAAATTTAATCTTTGGCCTGTTCAAATTGACTATAGGTTTCTAACCATTGCATTATAGCAGAGGGAGGAATTTCAGATTGCCGGCCACTTGTGCCTGATCAAGCAACACTGGATTTTTCAATTCCGACAGAATTTCCGAAAGGACATAAAATGGAAAGTGAACTACATTTTATGATGACATGAAAATTACACAAAGTGCAATTTATAACGCTAACAATCTTGAGATGCAAATGCATCGTTCTGAGGAAATTGCTTACAAAAGCTTGCTACCTAAAAAGGCTGGCAGGGATATTGGACAGCATAATCTTGTAGAAGACAAGAGAGAGACATCCTATTCGATTGGAATGGTAAGCGACCTTAGAGGATGGATACAATTGGAGAAAATATGGACAGAAGCAGGTTAATGGTAGTGAATATCCTAGAAGTTATTTTAAATGTAATCATCGTAACTGTCAGGTCAAGAAAAAGGTGGAACGATCCTTTGATGGCCAAATAACTGAAATCATATACAAGAGTACTCATAATCATGGGAACCTCAACCTGGTCGCCGACCATCACTGGGATTGGCACTTTCTACTGATGACATGTTTGATGTGGGTGAAGGTGGTGGAACTTTTGTTAAAGCTGACGGTGGTTGGAGAAATGTTCATTCAGGGATGAAAGAAATAGAACAAAATTTGGATTGGAAGGCTGATAATCAGGAAACGACATCATCAACTACTGTTGTAATCGAACCTTCAGATCTTGTAAAACTTACCCGTACGTTTGAGTCTGAGGACACTTCAGAACTTTCTTCTACACTTGCTAGTCAACATTATGATGAAGACGGAGCAACTCAATGAAGAATATCACTTGAAGAGTATGCAGATGACGAAGAACCTGAGTCAAAAAGGTTTTATTTTCCATTATAGTGTCTGGCTGTCTGCTTGTTAACAATGACATGAAAAGCCAACATGCACTTACGTTTCTGAATTTATTTTTTTGTAGGAAGAAAGCGAGCTAATTGATCGAACCAAATTTTGCTTCTAGCACTGTCCGTTAGCCAAGGGTAGTGGTCCAAATTGAAAGCGAAGTGGCCATACTTGATGATGGTTATCGTTGCGAAAGTATGGACAAAAAGTGGTCAAAGGAAATCCAAACCCTAAGTAACGATCCCACTTTCCATTCCTTGAATGGTTTGTCGACATGCACAGATTGCATATGTATGGAAATGAATATGTCTCTGATGTGTCATTCTACACATACTTAAGTATTGAAATAGATTCAGAATAGGTTTCAATCTAACCGAACTGTTGAACTTGTGCACTAGTGATTGATAGACCGAAGAATGGATGCTTCCTAATTAAACCAGATTCTTAGCAAGGAACCCCGGTTATTCTAATTTGTTTCTCATTTTCCTCTTTTTATACCATCCCTCTTAAAATTTGGTAGATTTTCAGCTGCTGAGAGTATATGTCGATATTCAAACTTCAAGTATGTCTGCGCCTGTTCAATATTCTGTCCCTTGGTATCTGTTTCCCAGAACTACTTATAAGTAGATTAAAGCCCTCTACCCATGCACATACATGCATACTCTATTGTTTATTAAGACCTTGAGTTGCAGCGATTAGACAATTCTGACTTGAGCATCTATGCTGGATATAATATTTTGTTATTTTGGATCTCCTCTGGGAGCTACTACAAATGCACGAGTGCTGGATGTCTTGTAAGGAAACATTTGGAGAGGGCTTCACACGATCTAAGGCCCTTCTTAGACTCCCATTTAGAAATCTAAGTTTTGTCCAGATGCTCATATTTTTTCAAAATTTAGATTTTGTAATAAAACTTAAGTTTGAAACTTAGATGTTGAAAAAGTTATTTTCTTGGTAAATCATTCTATTTCTCATAATAAATTTTCTCTTTCCTTTTTTTCTTTCTTTCTCTTTCCTAATTACTTTTTGCCTCGAACACTGTAAAAGCCAATGTGTGTTTAGGAATTCGTTGGAAGAATGATTTCACACAAGACGAGGTGTAAGTATGTGAGAGGGGTTTTGTCTCGACTTACGCAAACGTGATTGCCAAACATGCACAATAACTTCTCAAATACAATTACCTTTCAAAATCTAGATTTTGCCTGGATTTCCGTAAAAGCTATTCTCTTACAATCTATTATCCAAAACTTAGGTTTTACTTTGAACTTCGTAAAAAGTTATTTTTAAACGAACTTTCAAACAAGCTCTAAAATTTATAATAACTACTTGTGAGGGTAAACACAACCATGAAATGGGTTCAGGCCATTGTGCTGGCTCACCCTGGTTTTATGACTTGTGTGTTCCCCGACTTTCCAATGTCACTACAGTTGAGTCTTCCCTTATCTGCAGGTTTCCCTCAGGATGGACTCAGTCTCAACTGTGTGAAACCTATGGGACCAATCTAGTCTTTGGCAGCAGCTTAAGGAGGTTGATGCAGGTTTCCTGAGACCTCAACTGGAGCTGAATGATGCTATTGTATATGATACCTGCATACCCATTGTTGATCATGCAAGTACTTCGATCACTTCATCGTCAACATCCACGTCACAATGTCATAGGTCCACGCACAATTTTCCTCCATAATTCTTGTTTTATAAACTACTAATAGATTTCATTTAGCATTTGAACGCGTAAGAATACGAAGAGTTCATTGCCAGCAAGAATAGGTCGCTGGAGGTGTGAGCAACTCACCCACCGTAATGCTGGACATTTACATGTCCGTCAATCTTTCAAGTCTTTTGTAGGGATCGACAATTCAATCCTCATCCACACTCCAAACTTCCACAATATGAGGCTGAAACAATACCAGTGATAACCTAGCATGACGTGGTGGTCCTTGACATTAAAGTGATTTTAGCAAGAAGCCTTAATAAATTGCATAAAACATATTTAAAAAATACCGCAAATATGTAGTGAGTTAAGGTCCTTATAGAAAAGATAATGAACTCCTTCAATCTATTAGATACAAACCGTCTGTATATGATTTGAATGATCTTAATCTAATCTTTTTTATTTTTACAAAAAAAAAATTATTTTAAATGATATAAAATTAATGTCTTTAACTATCATATTTTTAAATAATAATTTTTGATAAAAAGTTGTTACTTAAAAATGCGCTTCTGAACCGTTTAAAATCAAATAAGATTGTTAAGATCTTATGGATTGGGAACCTCATCAACAATCCCCAAAGATTGAATATGGTATACAATGCCTATCTTCTTCAATTGCCACTTCACCCGCCAACACGTGCATCGTAACTGAAATATCATGGCTCCCAAGTAGGCCGAGCAGCAAGGCTCCTTTTGATAGCAAGAAAACCGTTAAAAAATATTGATTTTTGAGAATAGATTTCAAGAGAATATCTTATCGATACAAAAATAAATTTTCAAAGATAATTGTTTTTAAAAAGTTATTAAGAAATATTATATAGTTTAAAAAAATAAATATGAAAGAGGAAAAAATTTATTACAAGAGAGTGTGATTTGATAAAAAAATAATTTTTAAAAAATCTAAATTTAAAAAATTAAGTATTTAAACAAACTATCAGAGAAGAGCTCCCCACTCTTCAATAACAAAAAGCGTCTATAGAAAAGTTTTAGAAGTCAGGACTCAGGACCATGCTTACTAGTTCGGCAGTTCCCATCAAAAAGAAAACACCCCTATTAACATAGATCTCTCTCCTCTCATTTAAGATCTGTCAACAAAAAAATCTGCTAGGCCTCCCATTGTGCTCTCCATCTCATCTTTAAGAATGGATCTTGACAGATTTTTTACTTTGTGACACCTGCCTACCCTGTTCTGCAGTTTACTGGTTAAATGATATGTCATAAAACAAAATTAATCCCATCCCCCCATACCAACGCAGCCTAATCAAAAGTTAGACATATAATCACATCAACCACAACATTAACCAAGCAAAATATGACATCGTTCTAACCATAAAAAGCATCATGGTATTTGCCAAGATTCATAATTCATTATCGACATCATGACCAACATGAACTCTATCATTGCTTTGATGAGCACCGATAATATATAGAGAAAGCCGCAGTTTCAAACTCATCCCAGGCTCCGGGCAAATCACCACAGTTAACTAACAGAGCGTGACAATTTTTACTAGCGCAAGAAGGTAACTCAACATCGTCGGAGCTATCATGGTCATGATCCTCATAAATAGTGCGGATACAATAAAGTATACTTTCCAGACATCATAGAATGCCCCTATTAAGGGCAAGTTAATATCCCTTCTCCACCGCTTCACATAGCATCACACAAAAAGAAAGGGTAAAAGAAAAGGCAAACCCAAGTCGCAAAGAGCTTTATAACACGGAAGCCCTAGCAGCAGTGAAGTTATTGAAAAGCAAAGGTGGAATAACAAGAGCGTAGTAACAAAAGGGGAAAAATTTAACGAAGGGACAAGGGATCAACTGATGCAGCTTTTACTTCTTATGGCTACCACGAACACCGGGGCGAGATGTCGACGAATCGGACGCAAGGCTGGCATGGAGATTCACGAGCTTGGACTCCTCAAAGGGGACCTTTGGATGACGCGCATCGTGATGAATCTGCATAGACTTGATATCAGGGGCTGTGATCTTGCAGTGGGGGCACTCATACTTGGCGTGGCCACCTTTAACCGTACCGGAACGGTCAGCCAGACCGGCTTTGCCTCCGCCCCTATTGGTTGTAGCGGCGTCGACCTTGGCGGCGATCTCCTTGGCTGTGTGCTTCTTAGGCTTGGCCTTCCCGGTCATGATATTGGGGAAATAGCGGTATCAGGGGGATGCCGCCTCCGATTAACGTGGGTGTTTTAAAGGATTAAGCAGGTGATCGGAAGTTGATTGGGAAGAAGGTGGAGGCTCTGGAAACCCTAAACTCACTCTTGAATCGACGGGCAATCACTCATGAACGAATCTTGAGCAACTGCGGATTTGGTGGTCAACTTGGTATATTTATAGTCTTATCCGTTAAGTATAAAATAAATTGACGGGCTCGTGGGCTCGGCCCAGTTCAGCCTTCTCATTGGTTGCCCCTCCTTCCCACCAATCAACTTTTTCTATGTGTAAAAAAAACCTTTTTTCTTGGGCCGAAAACAAATTATCATGTTTGAGTGTCAATCCAGTTAGGGAGGCTGTGATTTTCAAAATTTATTTGTGTCTTTATTTTATAACCATTCACATATTTTATCATCGATTTGCTTGATCTTAATTTTAATATCTTTTTAAAGATTTTTTATTATTAATATGTCCGAGAAATGCAACCTTTCTTTTAATAATTCTCATATAATGTTTCATCACCTTTTTTATAATTTCATAATTCAAAATAATTTATTCATATTCACCTATTACATAATTCAAAATAATTTAGTCATATGTTATCCTAAAATGATGTAAAGAAATCAAATATTTTCATTTTGATGGCCTACATAGAAAAGAATATGACAGTAAAATGTATTCCCCCACAATGATGAGTCTCGTCTTTGCACGAATGAATTGCGTAGAATTAGAACTGTCATGAAATGCTTAATCAAAAGATCCAAATCACTATGAAGTGTATATCTTTAAATAGTGAAGTGTACAAAGGGTTGGAATAAGTGGTGAAGTGATTTTTTATGGAATGTCTTTTGGAAAAAATAAATTTGGGTAGAAGTTGAAAGATATCATGTGATTTATATTTAGATAAGTGGCGGAACTTGGAAGAAACGATTTTTTGTTAAAAGAAAAAATTGTTTAAACAAGTGTTTGAAATGTAAGTATTGGTGGAAAATAATTTAAAAGAATATAAATCTCATTAAATAACACATAATAATACATAAAAGTATTTCATAATATATGTTATAATTAAGTAATTTATTTAAATTTTCAATCTCCCTGAAAAAATTAATTGACTCTTATATTAACACTTTTTTGGTAAAGAAAAATGACATCGGACGGAACTACTACTCAGAAACATTGTACACTCCAGTACCTTCTTCTTCTTTTTTTGGTATCTTGAACGATATGCATGCAACTTTCAAAACTTAGAAACCTCTCTGCATTTTGGAAAAAGAATTCTTCCTCGTGCCCAGGCGCAGTGCACAAATCGACGGTTGAATGCATTTACTTTCCTATCGCCAGGACTTGAGCAAGTATAACAGATCACTAGACGGGTGCCCAAAAATTGGTTGCACCAAGCAAGGGGAGGAGATTATTAAAAGGCAAAAAAAAAAAAAAGGCCAGATGTGTTCAACAAGTCTTGAAATTGTACTTCAAAAAAAAAATTTAAAGAAGAAAGGTGCCAAGGGTCACTGTAAACTTGATGTGCACGGATGAATCACAATCAATCATCTAAACGGATGTTATTCGGGGCTTCCGTAAATTCTCTCCTCTGTACAACAACCGCCTCTTGGTTGAATTATATCCTTGGTACTGGTATATTATGCTGTAAAGGCACTGCCTCAGGCATAATATATCAAACGATTCTATAAATCTTATATCCGCTATCCTCGATTTTGCACCAGCAAATCTGTTGTACTCCTCAAACACTGAAGACAGACACCACTTCTGCATTTTTCTCAAGCAGCCCACCAGGCAACCTGTTCGATGCTGTACGCAATTAAAATTAAACAAGAGCATGTTTGAGTTCAACCTTAACAAGCATAAAATGAAACCCTCCACGGTTGACAAACCAGCCAATAAATTGATACCTTTCCTTGTTTGCAATGGATTAAAAGGGGGTGATTTCTCACATCTAAAATTGAAACAAGTAGCTTTAATTAATATCTAATGAACAAGAAAAACAGCAGCAGTTGCGAGAATGTCAGAATTCAGTACCGATTATGACTTTCAAAGCATCCATGACAGTATCCTTCAGAATAGGCATTGAAACCTCCAGCACAAACAGTCATAATTCACCACGCATTAGCTATGGGATCAAAGCAAGCCTACAAGGACAGCTAGACAAAGTCCATAAACTATATTTCATCTTCGCATGTCTCAAGCATCAGCCATAAACTTTGTTTCGGACGTAGAGGCAGTTTTACATGCCCAAATCTGCACGAGCCTCTAGTAAACTGTGAGAGGGAAAATTAGACCCCCCCCCTTCCCCCGTGTTTTTTTTTTTCATGTCCCCAGCAATAGGTGAGATTAAAATCCGTCTCAGAAAGTTAAAGGAGTCATGTGTTCCGAGAACGACAGCTTTGTGACCGTCACTTAAGCCAACTAGCTGGGTCCATGACGTGTCTCAATGAAGCTCATAAATGTACGAGAGGAGAGCGTACGACAAAAGGAAATTACCGTCTTTCCCTCAATTCCAAACTGAAAGAGTCGAATGTCCTGTGACCGAAGGAAGTCCAAATTTTCTTGCGGATATGGTTCAGGACACAAGTATCTGCACCAGAGAGGTAAACTTTAGAAGATCTGAACTTACATTTCACATTCAAAACGGTCCGGTTGCTAGGAAAATTTTCAAAACAACACAGGCGACTGGATAAATTGAAATGGAAAAAAATGCTGCCCGACTAGTGCAAGAGAGGAAGTACACGCATTTGCGTAAACATTGGTGGGCATGGTGAAAAGAAAAGGAAGGTGAAATTGGTCGGTGATAATTATGGGAACAGATGAGAAGAACTTACATGATAGATCTTAGATTCAGGGTTTGGAGGAAGGAGAAATTGGGAGGTCGAGGGAAACTGGATCGAAAAATGTTGTCCTCGACCATGGAGAAATTGGGCGGCGGAAGCAGAATGTGGTGGTCACCTCCGTCATCCATGATCACTCCCATTGGCTTCTGTTGCACTGACTCGGATGTCAGTTTCTGTACCAACAACCGATCAACGGTATTGAGATCCGATTATCCATCTTGCCTTTTATTCCCGAACTTCTCAATTATATCTCTTTTCAAACTATGGATTAAGAATAAATCTATAGTTGAAATGATTTTATTAAACGCACCCAAAATTGGATGGTCCAAAGCGGTGGAAGTGGAACTTTGGAAGTTGGAAAAGGCCAGGCGGCACACGATCTTGAAGGAGGGGACTGATTTGATTTGGTCTCCTGACTCGCTAGTTGCAATATTTATGGGTAAAAATCTGGGTGTGGTGATTTAACAAATTCGGGGAGGAAAATCTGGCTTTGTGAAAGAGTCCGAGGTTGATGATTCCAAAGCGTCTTCAGGTCAAAGAAAGTGACTCAATGTCCTCCTTGAATCTTGAAGAGAAGGTGAATTGTTCTCGCTGGAAGCTTCTCCCTCTCTTTCCCACGTTCTTCTGTATGGTCAAAGAAAGGAGGACGATTCTGAAAGGTGGTGAGAGCCAACAAGGGAAGGGGCGAAGTGAAGATAGTTGACGAAGTCCAGGAATTATTTTATTTTATCAAAAAAGACTATTGAATGGATTTTTAATTTTTACAAACAGTTAAGCATACTCAATGCTAATTGCTTTCCAATCACCTCACCTCCGCATAATTAACTACCATTTTTTTTTCCATTAAAACAAATCTGTATCTATACTTTTTTAATTTTAATTTTTGATACCTATACATTTTTTATTTTAATTAAAACTTTAATTTGACTTTATTGACACTGTTAATTCTTGTACATGTGCTAGATTAAAATTATTGTGGTTAATTTTATTAAAATGGTAAAATTAAGAGATTTAATTAAAAAACAGACATATATCAAATTCAAAATTGAAAAAAGTATAACTACGTTTTCCCTTCCATTATACACACTCACTTGCCTCCAATAATATATATATATATATATTATATAGTATATACATAAAATATAATTGTTGAAAAAATACATATAATGTAATTAAAGACTGGAAATGCTTCTAATTTTCTATATATCTGAACTCATGAATGCAAATTTAGATTGCAAACTAAAAATCTAATTCTTTTTTTTTTTGCACAACTAAAAATCTAATTCATTAGGAGAAAAATGCTCACATTTAATACTATTACTTTGAATAAAATTGATTTCAACAAGAAAGTACATATGCTTAAAAAAAATATAAATTTAGAGTTGTAAATTTAAATAGATACCTATTATTTTTCATACTTAATTATCAAAATGTACATTTATAAACCACTTTAAAATTTCATTTCAATAATCAGTATTATTTCTGCCAATTTATATTTCAATTTAATTCATTTTGAGCCAAAAGGAAATTCAAATTTCAGAATTTCCAAGGCCTCATCAAAAATTAAATCCCATGTGGGGCTTAAATAAACTTCACCCAAAAAAGAACTGTCAGATGACTATTGCTCACAAAAATAAATAAATAAATAATCTCAAGAGGGTTGTATGGCAAATTGGTAACTTAGGACTCTAGCTTGATAATTTTTTTTAAACAATTACACTTATATCTTGAACAAGGATCTATCATGATAAACGAAAGTGACCCATTAATAAATCCTTAAAACTTATCAAATATTATTTCCTTGTTTAGATCTTAGTACAATCTCCCCTTTTATTAAAAACACAAGTGCATTATTTTTTTGGCACTTTTGTTAAAAGAATAAGCCCCTTAACTTGAAACTTTTTTTGAACATTAATTAAATTATTTTAAAGTTAACGATATGAAAATTTATTTAATGCAAATGCTTAACAACAAAAAAAATGCATTTAAGCAGCGAAGAATAAATCTTTCTTTATTGAACATGGTTGCTCATTTTGACAATTTTAATTGATCATATCACCCATTTTCACCAATTAAATAATATTTAAATACTTGAAAAGTTTCCTTGAACTTGTCAAGTTGGACAACCCTTACAGGTGAAAATGAAGAAATCAACAAAAGCTATCGATGGATGAGCACAGGAAAAGAGATTGAAACGAAAAATATTTTCACAAAAAGAATACATGCAAATGCTACAATATCCAGCTTATGTGGGGATGCGGTGCGGGTATGGAATTTCTATTATAAAGGGAAACGGGCTACGTGTTTTTTAATTTTGTTTTTGGGGTTTGAAGACGCAGATAAAAAAAGACTAGACTTGTTTGTCGATGACTCATAAAGGAGGATAAAAGAAGGAGGATACGGAAAAACAAAGGAAGAGCAAGCCGCCTATCGTGGCAACAGTGCGCTGTGAGATCTTGGATGCCAGCATGCTTCCTCCCACCACTGCTATTGAAGTACAGATGGTGTGTCCAAAAGTGGCCCCAACTGCCACTCCCACTGCATTTTTATGTGTTGCCAGCTGCATAACAGACAAGTTAGAGGTAATGAGGAAAAAGAAATCTCTGGTAGAGGCATGGCAAGTCCCAGGAATAACATGGTAACAATCAAGATATGATGGCGGTGAAGAGCATAGTAACAATCAAGATTGTTACATGATCCCAAAAATTTATAAACTTTTGGACTCTAAGATTGTTTAGCATATCATTCGATGAGTATGTGCACGTCATTCGAAAGGGCATCTTCTGGTCTCAAGAAAGTGACTGCCCAATTAGCAAATCTGATTTTAGTGATAGATCCACAATGGGGAGGAAAAAGATATTTGCTAGAACAGCACCGAAATTCATTAAAAAGGAGGTAAACCCTATATTGGAGTCGACACCTCTGCTGTGGGGAGTCTCAGCAGATGATGCAGCCCGCAACGGATAAAGGTCATGTATTATTGTTTTTGCCTCTCCAAAATTGAGATTATCAGGGACGAAACAGCCACAGAAATCATATTATCAAAAGACAAAACTCTAGTGTAGGCCTAATGGAGAGAGACACCGTTCACAGGAATAAGAAATAAAAAACTCAGTTCCTACGCATTAGGCTCCCCAAAACTGTTTCAGAATTTTCTTCCCCTCTTCCCAATTCGCATGGCACTACAAATAGCAACCTTCCCTTTTCTCTACTCTAACGGACACATACAAAATACCCCAAATATCCTTTTCTAATTTGCTGGACCCTCTCCTCTATTTCTGGACCTCCTTCTGTAATATATAAACCCAGGCCCATGCTCAACAAATCCATTTCCTAAGAAAATAAGACAACCTAGGTTTCCAGCAAGAGCAACAAAACCGCTGTCACTAACCAAAGCTTACAATATAAAACATCAAACATTACCAACAAAGCAGAAAATAAACCAAAAAATGAACCCAACAAATTAATTTTCTTACCGCAATTGTTGCAATCTGGCTACGATCCCCCCACTCAGCAAGGAATGTTAGAATAAAAGACTGCAAAGAGCAGACCACAAACTCAGATTTGATTGTAAACATAGAGTTGTTGAAACAAATGATGGAAAAAACGGTACATACCTCCAAAAATATAGGTGTACAAAACCTTGAAAAGAAGCGTCGAAAGGTTGTTTTTCCCTGTCCACCTTCAAGTTTCTCCTCCACCTTATTGACAAGAATAACATTAAGAGCCAGAACCAAATTTGACCGCAGAAAAGAAGGGAGCAGGGAAACAAGACTATAACATGCATAAAAGATGCATTCTTAAAGCAATACATTCAAAAAGCATCAATTAATAAATAGCTGTTGAATGCTCAGGACACAGAACAAGGAGGGAAAGGAAAACTATGATGATAAGCAGCAGCCACATATTCCCTTATTGGTTAAGGAAGATTCTGATTCTTGGAAGAGTTGAACGTTTAAAATTAGGATGACACATGAATGTTGTTAGAATCTGAAAATTAGAAGCAGAAATAGGAGATGGGGAGAAGAGAGAGCAGAGAAAAAGAGGAACTCTAGAACCAGAATCTGTAAATAGAGAGAAGAATGAAAGGAACAAAGAGACAAGAAAGGAAGAGAAGAGGAGAGGAGGAAAGAACAAGGAGGGAAAGGAAAACTATGATGATAAGCAGCAGCCACATATTCCCTTATTGGTTAAGGAAGATTCTGGTTCTTGGAAGATTTGAACGTTTAAAATTAGGATGACACATGAATGTTGTTAGAATCTGAAAATTAGAAGCAGAAATAGGAGATGGGGAGAAGAGAGAGTAGAGAAAAAGAGGAACTCTAGAACCAGAATCTGTAAATCTAGAGAAGAGAGAAGAATGAAAGGAACAAAGAGACAGGAAAGGAAGAGAAGAGGAGAGGAGGAAAGAACCCGAATCTAATTCTAGGAAGATGATAGATAACTTCACTGAATAATAATTTCATCCATCCCCTTTTGGTAGAATACATACATGATATTTATAGCATGACACAAACTGAAAATAACTACCTTGTCCTATCCATAAAAACTAACAGTAACCAACATTGGATGCTTGCAACAATTAACACAGGACACATACTACAATATAAAACACGAATAACTTCCTAGAATAAACTGGTTTCCTATCAAATGTAGTGAATGGCTATGGCCATGTAAAATAAATTAACAAACTATTTCAGTCAACAAATTCAAATTCAAACTCAATACTGATATTTAAAATTAGACATCCATGATCCCATATGACTGAAAATGCACAGAATTATGTCAAGAATTCTAACTATTACACTGTAAATGGTAAATAAATACCTACTTCTTCCATTTCTTTCTTCTGTGAAGATTTTGAATCTGATCTCCAAGCGATATAAAGTAATCGCAACCCAAAGAATGCATAAAGAACTGCATATAACAAAAAAAAGGATAATTATAAAGGTAAGCTTCACATGATCTTTCTAGAACCTACAAAATGAATGGAACACCCATAAGTAAAGAGTTAAGAACGAAAATATGTAAAATAATACACATCAAAAAGAAAAATAAAAAATCACCGAGTTAGAACTGGCTATCTTAAAAATACACACAAATACAACCCAGTCAAAAACCCGAATGGGGTAAAGGGTACATTTACATTGTTCATTCTGGCTTAGTATGGTTGATAAAGATTCTCATTAAATTTAAATGGACAGAGATCAAATAAAAAGTGGGTGAACAGAAGCCAAACAGTAAGCAGATTAGGCTAAATTGAGAAAAGAAATCTTGATCACTAACACAACTATGAATCACCATAAACACAACTGCAAGCCTGACAAAGGAAAATGGGTATTTAACTGTAGCCTCGCAGAATAAAGTTGTCAAACAAAAAAGAATCATATGTCATTGGCACAAAGGTGAAAATTAAAATCTTATACCCCATTGGGCATGTCAGAAGAGATGTTGAAGGAAATGGAACAGGAAAGGGATGGGATGTGCATTTATTATATTAAAAGATCAAAATACCAATCCAAAATTTTACTAGAGGAAGAGAGACAGAGACAGAGAACCACTAGCAAAACTCCCTCAAAAACTCCCAACCTTAGGAAATCCTTCCCCCTTTAAAAGGGATAATCTGTATAACAGTCCCTAAAATTCAACTGAAACCAACAAACTAATTGCAAAGTTGATAGTGCATGTTTGGGAATCTGTTGGGAGAGTGATTTTACGCAAGTCGAGATAAGTATGTGATAGGAGTTTTGTCTCGATTTGTATGTAATATGGCTTTAACGTGCTTCCCAAACAAGCACTTTAGCATGCTTGAGAATCTTGTTTTTGCATTTGCTTGTTGACTGACATCTTTTGAAGTGGGCTCTGTCACCTTCAAATTTCCACCAACAGTCATTGCTCTCACTTCCACTTGCTGCTGCTGCTGCTATGTGGAAGTTGCCTTCGCTTACTATTGCTTAAGATGTTGGAGGGCAATTGGTCAAGAATATCAACATGTGAGGGTTCACGATGTCATGTCCAACAAACAAACAAGTGCCATTCACAAAGCTTCAATAACAATGTAGATGCAACCATTGTTACTCATGTAAAGCTACATTCAAATCATTTTTCTTATTGCTTGCTCCTGAGTCAAAATTTATAAATAACAAATCTTCATGAGAAAAGACAGAAACGTATCTGTATGCTAAGCACTGATCCAGAGGAATTACCTGTAGCTGCACTATTGGTATGCTTCCTTGAAATCAAATTCGGCACAATCCTGCCAAGTCCAGTAGAAAGTACCTAATTGACACGCATAACAACTTGATAGCATCAACAATAAGAATTAGAGCCCCTCCTTCTGCACCATACCT